>CM070830.1:40913815-40923815 GCA_036326025.1 Chrosomus eos | reverse complement strand
ATACACATGTCATCATACAAATTTGTGTCCTCATAAATCACATAAACCAACACACACACACACACACACACACACACACACACACACACACACACAGTTTAACTCCCTATGTTGCTCTATGTGTTGTTACGCGTGTTATCTCTCCTCTTCCTCTGGCTCATCTGTGGTCAGCTAGCGGCTGATGTGAATTATATAAATAAAATGAACTTGAGTTCAATTCTACAGTTAATCCGGTGTATTTGTGCGAAATTCTTATATCCATCTAAATAAACAGAAAATGCAGCCTCTCTTGTGCTTGAGACATGATCCTGTTAACTATAACGATATAACCGGACTAAGACACGCGTCACCGCTGAAGGAATAACAATAAAAATAGATAATTTGATGAAATGACTGGCTTCAGCGTCTCGGATCCGTGACAGTAAGAGCCGTCAGCGCAGCGGCACACACACTTCCTTCAGGCACACACACCCGATTACAGGAAGTGATGTCATCCGTCACTCACGCTGGAGTCAGACCCCAGAGACTAGCTATTCTTTAGGTTGTAGCTAAAGAAACACACATTTGACCTGTAATATTTTAATGTTAAAATTATTTTCTGTAGAGTTCGTTCTGTAGAACTTCTCATTGTAATATAATCATATTTATATATTTATTTCATTTAGCACTGTTTTACTTGGTGTGTTATGTTTGTTTTTAATCCCAGTACGCATTTTAAAAAATATCGCTTGAATAATCGGCATGTACGGTCAAACCTAAATATCGGCATCGGTAAAATCCACTATCGGCTGATCTCTAATTGTAGCCAATCACAGATGTAGCTGACGAACAACGGCCAATCAGAGGCGTTTACGATTGCGCTCAAACGGCACACTTTAAAAATACCGAGTTGGTACTTTTGTCAACACTACGCTAGGGATGTGACCATGAAGATATTTTCCCACCGGTTAATCTAAGTGTGACAACACCGGTATCACCGGCGGGGAGTTTTAAATCGCTAATTTAGCAAGGCCATTCATAACGCTGCGTTTTCAATTAATTCCTCCCATAGGAACGCACTGATAGCGCTCGCTCCGCGCCCGTGGACACGCACCGCTATGAATGTCCGAGCGCATTTTAGTTTCGCTTTTAAATTAGCGCCAATTCGGGGGCGGACTGCTTGAATGGTGAGTTCATTAGCCTATCATTCTTAATGAAAAACACAACACCAAAACAGTACAATGACAGATTCGCGATGGTCGCTTTGACACCAAATATTCCTCCATCGTCTCGTCAGTCTGTTCCTCGCTCTGGAGATTAATGAGATGAGTGTGATCTGTGCTCGTGCAGCTCACGGTTTATCAAGCAGGCGGTGCGGTTTTTAACTTTAGCGTCTGTTCTCTAACTGAACTAAATTATTGTATTACCCACATTTTTTTTAAAAAATTAAATCAACGGTGTGGGCGGTGCACAAGTGATGTAACCGGCGTTGCTTCTGAACACCGGTAACACCGTCAGCACCGAGTATTAGGTATGTAACAATTCACTCGTAACCGGTTGAAAATGGATAAAAATGTGTGACGATTCAAGTCGGTTGAAATGTTAAACAAATCGCGATACAGGTTTTAAACAGCAGGGGCGTTTACTGTAGCCTACTGTGAAGTTGTGGACCTCGCTTTACAGGCACAATAGCAGCAAGCACACACTGGCGCGTCTCCTCAAAACCAACAGCGTGAACAGAAACCCCTCCAGAAACGAGTAAACCGCAGCGACTCCATCAGCACCAGCCAAGGGTTTCAGGGCTTTTGGAAGTTGCAGCGAATCAATTAGTCATATGGGCTTTGCTAGCTGACGCCATCTCGCGTTCGGGACAGACCAAACTCAGCTAGGTGCGCAGGGATGGAAATTAGCACCCGCCACCAGCCAAATGCGGGTGATTTTGTGTTGTGGCGGGTAAACTCGCTTCACCTACCGGCCACCGTGGCGGGTAAATAAAAATTGCATACTGTTTCACCCGGACGGCGGTCACTTTTAGAGGAGGCACACCTTCAACACCCGCGCGCTTCTTCGTCGAGGCTCGGCGTGGGAGCGCGAGAGGCGGTTTGCCGTCCACAGGGAGAGCTAGCCGCGAGCGCATGGTCTATTTTAGGGCGGGGTAGCTCTCTTGTAGTAAAGAGCTAGGCGCGCGAACATCTACCCGCGCGCTTCTTCCGTCGAGGCTTGAGCGCGAGAGACGGTTTGCCGTCCCAAAGGAGAGGTAGAGAGAGAGAGACGCGAGAGAGTGAGTGAGTGGCAGGCGCGAGCGCGATCGAAGTAAGTGTGTGTGTGTGTGTGTGTGTGTGTGTGTGTGTGTGTGTGAGAGAGAGAGAGAGGGGCGCGCAGGCGCGATCAGTGGAAACATAAAAACATACAGGACATCATTCAAACTGCAAAGTGTTTATTATATTTGTGTACACTCGCAATAAAACACAACATTGTGCTATTGTCACACTCTAAACTCTTGTCAAACTTTAGCCTAACCTACAACTGTCACCCAACCACACAGAAACACGCACGCGCAGTTTTAAAAGCAAAACATATTTATCCAACCCCATTTCAAAACAGGTTACATCTTTTGGACATTCATCATATCGCATTGGTTTTCATTTCTTGTCCTCCGAGCACTAATCTGTTTGTTTTTTTAAGTTACACATTCTACATTGATTGATTAAAAAAGAAAATCAAATGTGTTTTTTAATGGTATATTATTTTATACGGAAATCAATTATTTAATTCAGATGAGAATAAAGTTAAGGTTAATTAAAATTAGGGAAAACAAATAAATTGATCTGAAATATAGCAAATTAATTTTAAATTCATTCAGGTACAATTACCAAACATATCTCAAGGTCTTTTTGTCTTTTTATTAATTTAATTAATAAACTAATTGTATAAAACTATTGTCAGTGCACTACAAATAAACTGGTTCTATGCCTTTATTAATAAAACGTATACAACTTAAAAATACAAGGCTTAAGACATTTATAAAAATGCCTTCTGCTTTTTTGTTTTGCTTTTCACTCCATTGTACCGAAATCGTACCGAACCGTGACGTCTGAACCGAGGTATGAACCGAACCGTGACTTCTGTGTACCGTTCCACCCCTAATGCAATACAGTTTCATTATTGTTCATTATTATCCATACCTTACTATAAATAATTTGTGCGACTAAATCATGTTTTGCGCCAGTAACTGAAAAAGTTAGTAGCGCAAGTGCCGCCAGTGGAAAAGGTTAGTGTAGTTCCCTGTCCAGCATAGAGTGCGGTTCAGCATCGGTTCAGCTTTTTGTGTAATCCGCCCTACTCATTTAATGAAATCAGTTCATGGTTTGTGTGTGTATAAGAGAGAAAGAGAAAATGTCTGTATTGCATTGAGACTTGAGATTAAATAAACTGCTTAAGTATTGTAGATCTTGTAGTATTAATTTTCACATGCAGTTACACATTGTCGGTTAAAAACAAGAAAGTGGCTGGTAAAAACATTGAGTGGCTGGTAGATTTTGAAATCCACCAGCCACAGTGGCCGGTGGACAAAAAAGTTAATTTCCATCCCTGTAGGCGCGTTCACAAGGCCAGCCAACTCTGTGGCAACAGAAACAGCACAGATCCAATTGTGAAACACATGTAGAAATGAAGCCAAACAGAGCGAGCCAAGAGTTTATAGTCCGTGGAACACCACAGCTCCTCTGCCAGAGAATCACACGCTAACACTGCCAAACCGAGCCGGTTAGCTTACACAACAGCGGCGTAAAGGAGCGAGCGCTTTCACGAGACGCAGCTGCCTGACCGCTTAACATAAACACAAAAGAGAGACCGGTTTCTTTTCATCAGAGAAAACCTCACTTTACACCCACTCCTGCTCACAAACGTGGAGCGTCAGCACACAGGCCTGTAGGAGAGCTTATTAGCAGAGCGCTAGTTAAAGCCTTACCAGGCAATCACTAGCAGAACCACACGAGCGTTGATGTGCTCTACACACACACACACTGATCACAAACACACCTGAACACTGGCGCTTAGAAACATGAGCTAACACACACAACCTTATCAAATCAAAGCTTTAAATGGTGACTGTGCCATTATTTACTCATTGTGTGTTTCATACACAAAAAGAGACGTTTAGAAGAATGTTCACAATGCTCTTTTTTCAATTTTAAACGAATTTCTGTTTATTTATGATGGCTTGTAATGAAGTAGAAACTATGGAAGCTTGTTTCCACGCCACAGAATAAAAAATAAAAAAGGTAATTGTGACTTTTTATCTTGATTTTATCAGAAAGAATTGTGTGATATAAAGTCAGAATTGCGTGATATAAAGTCAGAATTGCGTGATATAAACTCAGAATTGCGAGATATAAAGTCAGAATTGTGAGATAAAGTCAGAATTGTGATATAAAGTCAGAATTGCGAGATATAAAGTCAGAATTGCGTGATATAAAGTCAGAATTGTGTGATATAAAGTCAGAATTGTGATATAAAGTCAGAATTGTGATATAAAGTCAGAATTGTGTGATATAAAGTCAGAATTGCGTGATATAAAGTCAGAATTGTGAGATATAAAGTCAGAATTGCGTGATATAAAGTCAGAATTGTGATATAAAGTCAGAATTGCGAGATATAAAGTCAGAATTGCGTGATATAAAGTCAGAATTGTGAGATATAAAGTCAGAATTGCGAGATATAAAGTCAGAATTGTGTGATATAAAGTCAGAATTGTGAGATATAAAGTCAGAATTGTGTGATATAAAGTCAGAATTGTGATATAAAGTCAGAATTGTGAGATATAAAGTCAGAATTGTGTGATATAAAGTCAGAATTGTGTGATATAAAGTCAGAATTGTGTGATATAAAGTCAGAATTGCATGATATAAACTCAGAATTGTGAGATATAAAGTCAGAATTGTGAGATATAAAGTCAGAATTGTGAGATAAAGTCAGAATTATATAAAGTCAGAATTGTGAGATAAAGTCAGAATTATATAAAGTCAGAATTGTGTGATATAAAGTCAGAATTGTGTGATATAAAGTCAGAATTGCGTGATATAAAGTCAGAATTGCGTGATATAAAGTCAGAATTGTGATATAAAGTCAGAATTGTGATGATATAAAGTCAGAATTGGTGATATAATAGAATTGATATAAAGTCAGAATTGCGTGATATAAAGTCAGAATTGCGTGATATAAAGTCAGAATTGCGTGATATAAAGTCAGAATTGCGTGATATAAAGTCAGAATTGTGAATAAAAATCAAAATTTGAATAAATCAAAATTGTGAGATATAAAGTCAGAATTGTGAATATAAAGTCAGAATTGCGTGATATAAAGTCAGAATTGCGTGATATAAAGTCAGAATTGCGAGATATAAAGTCAGAATTGTGGATATAAAGTCAGAATTGCAGATGATATAAAGTCAGAATTGGTGATATAAAGTCAGAATTGGTAAGTCAGATGAGATATAAAGTCAGAATTGTGATATAAAGTCAGAATTGTTGTAGATAATAAAGTCAGAATTGAGAATAAAGTCAGAATTGAGATATAAAGTCAGAGAATTGTGATATAAAGTCAGAATTGTGATTAAAGTCAGAATTGTGATATAAAGTCAGAATTGCGTGATATAAAGTCAGAATTGCGAGATATAAAGTCAGAATTGCGAGATATAAAGTCAGAATTGCGTGATATAAAGTCAGAATTGTGGATATAAAGTCAGAATTGCGAGATATAAAGTCAGAATTGCGAGATATAAAGTCAGAATTGCGTGATATAAAGTCAGAATTGCGGATATAAAGTCAGAATTGCGTGATATAAAGTCAGAATTGCGAGATATAAAGTCAGAATTGCGTGATATAAAGTCAGAATTGTGAGATATAAAGTCAGAATTGCGTGATATAAAGTCAGAATTGTGTGATATAAAGTCAGAATTGGTGATATAATCAGAATTGGAGATATAAAGTCAGAATTGTGTGATATAAAGTCAGAATTGCGAATAAATCAGAATTGTGTGATTATATAAGTCAGAATTGGAGATAAAGTCAGAATTATATAAAGTCAGAATTGTGTGATATAAAGTCAGAATTGGAGATATAAAGTCAGAATTGTGGATATAATCAGATTTAAGTCAGAATTGTGTGATATAAACTCAGAATTGTGAGATAAAGTCAGAATGTGATATAAAGTCAGAATTGGTGATATAAAGTCAGAATTGTGAGATATAAAGTCAGAATTGCGAGATATAAAGTCAGAATTGTGGTAGTAGATATATAAGTCAGAATTGAGGATATAAAGTCAGAATTTGCGTGATATAAAGTCAGAATTGCGTGATATAAAGTCAGAATTGCGTGATATAAAGTCAGAATTGCGTGATATAAAGTCAGAATTGCGTGATATAAAGTCAGAATTGTGGATATAAAGTCAGAATTGCGTGATATAAATCAGAATTGCGTGATATAAAGTCAGAATTGGAGATATAAAGTCAGAATTGCGTGATATAAAGTCAGAATGCGTGAATAGTCAGAATTGCGAGATATAAAGTCAGAATTGCGGATAAAGTCAGAATTGTGATATAAAGTCAGAATTGTGAGATAAAGTCAGAATTGCGTGATATAAAGTCAGAATTGTGATATAAAGTCAGAATTGGTGATATAAAGTCAGAATTGCGAGATATAAAGTCAGAATTGTGGATATAAAGTCAGAATTGCAATAAGTCAGAATTGTGTGATATAAAGTCAGAATTGGAGATAAAGTCAGAATTGTGATATAAAGTCAGAATTGGGATATAAAGTCAGAATTGCGAGATAAAAGTCAGAATTGTGATATAAAGTCAGAATTGTGTGATATAAACTCAGAATTGTGAGATAAAGTCAGAATTGTGATATAAAGTCAGAATTGCGAGATATAAAGTCAGAATTGCGAGATATAAAGTCAGAATTGCGAGATATAAAGTCAGAATTGGTGATATAAAGTCAGAATTGCGAGATATAAAGTCAGAATTGCGTGATATAAAGTCAGAATTGCGAGATATAAAGTCAGAATTGGTGATATAAAGTCAGAATTGCGTGATATAAAGTCAGAATTGTGTGATATAAAGTCAGAATTGCGGATATAAAGTCAGAATTGGTGATATAAAGTCAGAATTGCGTGATATAAAGTCAGAATTGCGAATATAAAGTCAGAATTGCGTGATATAAAGTCAGAATTGCGAGATATAAAGTCAGAATTGCGAGATATAAAGTCAGATTGCGAGATATAAAGTCAGAATTGCGTGATAATAAAGTCAGAATTGCGTGATATAAAGTCAGAATTGTGTGATATAAAGTCAGAATTGTGTGATATAAAGTCAGAATTGCGTGATATAAAGTCAGAATTGCGTGATATAAAGTCAGAATTGCGAGATATAAAGTCAGAATTGTGAGATATAAAGTCAGAATTGCGAGATATAAAGTCAGAATTGCGTGATATAAAGTCAGAATTGCGAGATATAAAGTCAGAATTGCGTGATATAAAGTCAGAATTGTGATATAAAGTCAGAATTGTGTGATATAAACTCAGAATTGTGAGATAAAGTCAGAATTGTGATATAAAGTCAGAATTGCGAGAATATAAAGTCAGAATTGCGAGATATAAAGTCAGAATTGCGAGATATAAAGTCAGAATTGCGAGATATAAAGTCAGAATTGCGTGATATAAAGTCAGAATTGCGAGATATAAAGTCAGAATTGCGTGATATAAAGTCAGAATTGTGATATAAAGTCAGAATTGTGTGATATAAACTCAGAATTGTGATATAAAGTCAGAATTGTGTGATATAAAGTCAGAATTGCGTGATATAAAGTCAGAATTGCGTGATATAAAGTCAGAATTGCGTGATATAAAGTCAGAATTGCGAGATATAAAGTCAGAATTGCGAGATATAAAGTCAGAATTGCGAGATATAAAGTCAGATTTGTGATATAAAGTCAGAATTGTGTGATATAAAGTCAGATTTGTGTGAGATAAAGTCAGAATTGTGTGAGATAAAGTCAGATTTGTGTGAGATAAAGTCAGAATTGTGATATAAAGTCAGAATTGTGATATAAAGTCAGAATTGTGTGATATAAAGTCAGATTTGTGTGAGATAAAGTCAGATTTGTGATACCGGTATATAAAGTTGTATTTCTGAGGAAAAAAGACTCTTCTATTATTTACTCACATCATGTGGTTCATACACAAAAAGAGACGTTTAGACGAATGTTCACGCCGCTCGTTTCTGTTGAATGAAATTATGAAAATAACAGACGGTCCATAAGATGCTTTTTCTGAATTGAATTTTAGGTTGTTTTCCACTCTGATCTCATGCACATTTCAACAAATGCATGAGTAAAAACCGTGAGCTTGGCTTATATTCAGATATCCCACAATGCACTGTGAATATTTGAGTGCTGCAATGAAGCTGATGAAGTTTAAACATCTTGAATTTCAGTCTGTTTCACACAGAAAGCATGATGTGAGTTGCCATATTTGTAGGCATTTCTGGAGCTCGGCAGCTTCTGACTTTATGCATTTTCATAGCATGGAAAAATGAGTAATGAAGCATTTAAAGCGGAAACGGTTTCCTGAAGCTCGATCCGTGGCCGTCCACAGATCAGCCTGTGATTCATGATCTCATGAAGCGCTTCCTCTCAGAGGCTGATGTCAACACGCAGAGCAAACATGCAGCTGGCAATCACTGAACACCAGCGGACTCATAAAGAGCGTCTTGTGATCATTACGGGAACTTCCACTGTGGTGCGCGTTTACGGCCGCATGCATTACGTGACCTAGTTATCAAAACACAAACGCAGAACAAGTGCAATCGCACAAGTCCAAAGGCCTGTCAGCTGACCAACTCAAGACAACGAGCAACATCTGTGTGCAACACCAACACAGAACACACACCAACATACGTCTGGGGATTTAAAACTGAATGTGCAAACAAACAATTCAATTCAGCCTCTTTATGTCAAACAGTAAAACCTGTTCTTTCTGATGCTGTCGAACAATAACGCCTACACCCAACTATTCCCTACACACACACACACACACACTCCCCTAAACATGTCCTCTGTAGCGGAGACTCTGTGAACACACACACACACACACACACACACACACACACACACTCCCCTAAACATGTCCTCTGTAGCGGAGACTCTGTGAACACACTCACTCACACACACACACACACACACACACACACACACACACACACACACACACACACACACACACACACACACACACACACTCCCCTAAACATGTCCTCTGTAGCGGAGACTCTGTGAACACACACACACACACCACACACACACACACACACACACACACACACTCCCCTAAACATGTCCTCTGTAGCGGAGACTCTGTGAACACACTCACTCACACACACATACACAACACACACACACACACACACACACACACACACACACACACACACACACACACACTCCCCTAAACATGTCCTTTGTAGCGAGAGACTCTGTGAACACACTCACTCACACACACACACACACACACACACACACACACTCCCCTAAACATGTCCTCTGTAGCGGAGACTCTGTGAACACACACACACACCCCACACACAACACACACACACACACACACACACACACACACACTCCCCTAAACATGCCCTCTGTAGCGGAGACTCTGTGAACACACTCACACACACACACACACACACACACACACACACACACACACACAACACTCCCCTAAACATGTCCTCTGTAGCGGAGACTCTGTGAACACACTCACTCACACACACACACACACACACACACACGCACACACACACTCACACACACACACTCCCCTAAACATGTCCTCTGTAGCGGAGACTCTGTGAACACACTCACTCAAACACACACACACACACACACACACACACACACACACCACACACACACACACCTCCCCTAAACATGTCCTCTGTATCGGAGACTCTGTGAACACACTCACA
>CM070830.1:40866315-40908815 GCA_036326025.1 Chrosomus eos | reverse complement strand
TCAATTACACAGTATACTCTAAAAATACTGCATTCTGTACAATACTACAATATCAAAATATACTTAATAGTTCAATTAGTCTAAAAAAATACTGAATACCTTAAAAATACGGCATTCTATACAATACTACACTATCAAAGTTACTCAATACTTCAATTATATTGAATACTCAAAAACTGAATACTCTAAAAATACTACAATATCAAAATTTGGTCTACTTAATACTTAAATTACATAGAATAGTCTAAAATATTGAATACTCTAAAAATACTGCATGCTAAATACTACAATAGACTTAATACTTCAATTATATTAAATACTCAAATAATGAATACTCTAAAAAATAGTACAATATCAAAATATACTTAATACTTCAATTACATATAAGTCTAAAATACTGAATACTCTAAAATTAAGGCATTCTATACAATACTTCATCAAAATATCTTTTATCTATCAAAATATACTTCAATTATATTGAATACTCAAATACTTAATACTTTAAAAATACCACAATAACAAAATACACTTCATTCTTCAACATAGTAGAATAGTCTAAAATACCGAATACTCTAAAAATACTGCATTCTATACAATACTAAAATATAAAAATATACTTAATACTTCAATTATATTGAATATCAAATACTGAATACTCTAAAAATGCCACAACAGCAAAATACAATTCATTCTTCAATTATATAGAATAGGCTACTCGAAACTCTTGAATACTCTAAAATACTGAATTCTATAAAATACTACTTTAAAAATACCCTTAATTCTTCAATTATATAGTACTCATCATATACTGAATATTCTAAAAATACTTCAAAATCCAAATACACTTCATTCTTCAACAACACAGAATACTCTAAACTAGTGAATACTCTTAAAATACGGAATTATCGTTTTTCAGCAGCTTTCTGAAGTTTATTGGAGTTTTCAGTTCTCAGTTCGAGCTGAACAGGGTTTATGCTTTTACTTTGATCGTAAATTCGAGTTTTGAAAGTTTAATTTTGTAAGTATGATCGTTGAAAGGAACTGACTGACTTTAGTTCGGTGTTTTCCAGCGATCAGGGAACAAAAGCTACTGACGTGCGCGAGCGTCGCGGGAAACTCACTCGCGAGCGCGCGAAACACCGTGAAATACACTGCAGTTTAGTCCATTATTTCACGGTAAATACTCACGGGACAGCGAGCGGCGGCTCGGATCGGTAAATACTCACGGGACAGCGAGCGGCGGGCCGGATCGGTAAATATGGTCCTTCAGATCATCTTCATCCCGCGGCCGCACAGACACGGAGAGCCGCGGGGGAACACGGAACCGCAGCCCAGCACAAAACACACACAAACACACTTATAAACACCTTCATCCGAGTGAGAACTGTATTAATATACTCAAAAAAAGCACGTACGATACCTGACGAAGATAGCCGCGGATATGATAACTATTTAATATTGAACTGAAGAGGTGCACCCCTGCTCTGAATGGACTCGCCCAAGCCGTCACACAATATTACTACGCGTTACAACAACTAATACACACAACACACCACACACACACACACACACACACACACACACAACACGGAAAGTTTGCCTCACCCTGTTCAATCAATCTGGTTTATGCACGAGTTCACACTACATCTTTCTAATAATGAAAGAGTATAACAGCATGATACTTTGATAAATTGGTAGTTAAAATGTCAACAGTTATGAGATTTTTCTTGATAATATGAATAAGGGAAAGTAGATCTTGGTGAAAGTCTTTTTAATCACATTTTGTCATTTGTATTGGTCCTGCAGTGAGACTAATGAATTCTGGCACTCATGGGTTATAATAGTATTTTTCCAGTCCTGATCCCCGGTTTATCCCTGTACATGAGACTGGTGTCTTAATAATTTTCCTGATTGATAAAGTTTCCACCATCATCATTAAGAGCCGGTGATGAAGATCCTGTGTCAAGTCACAGTTATTTATACAACGCTTTTTACAACACAGTGTTTCACAGCAGCTTCACAGAGATAACAGGAGAATAATGCAACAGAGTTTGTTTCCAGAAGAAAACGGCGTCACAGTCCACATGTGTGACACTAACATCCTAGCTCAGAATCCATATGTTCAGTAACCATGGTAACTACAGAATCCATAGGTTCAGTAACCATGGTATTCAATTCAATTTCAATTCAAATCACTTTATTCATCCCCAAGGGGCAATTTAAATGACACAAGGAATAGCATATATTCAACTACACACAGTACATCATTAATAAAAATAAATAAATAGATAAAAAAATAAGAATAAAAGTGGATAGGATGAGTACATCAGTCTATGGCCTCAATTGCCTCAAAATAAAGCTAGTGGCTCAGATAATATTTCTGCTGAACATCTTAAATATGGAAGTAAGAAGATAGCTCCGTTATTAGCTGGTTGTCTTACTGGCTTTCTGACTCACAATGTGTTACCAGATTCAATGTTGTCTGTCTTATTAGTACCAGTTATTAAAAACAAAGCTGGAATGGTGGGTAACTTGGATAATTATAGACCTGTAGCTTTAGCTAGTATTTTGTCTAAAGTCTTAGAAAAAATCTTGCTTGATAGGTTAAATGTGTTCATTAATTCTACAGACAACCAGTTTGGATTTAAGGCTAAACATGGTACTGATCTTTGTATTTATGCATTAAAGGAAATTGTAAATAAGTACAGAGATAAAAATTCAACAGTTTTTATGTGTTTCATTGATGCGTCTAAAGCTTTTGATCGGGTTAACCATGCTAAGCTATTTTTTAAAATGAGACAAAGAGGGGTACCAGAATACATTGTGAGAATATTGACATATTGGTATGCCCACCAGTTGATGCAAGTTAAATGGGGCAATAAAGTCTCTGCCCCTTTTGGGGTCAGTAACGGTGTGAGACAAGGAGGGATTTTGTCCCCAGTTTTGTTTAATCTTTATATGGATGAGCTGTCTGAACGTTTGAATGTTTGTAAAACTGGGTGTATGATTGGGCATACGTTAGTGAATCATATAATGTACGCAGATGATCTTGTGGTGTTTAGTCCAAGCAGTGCTGGTCTTCAACAGCTTTTAAATGTGTGTTCTGATTATGGTCTTGAACATGATATTGTATATAATCCTGATAAGAGTATGGTTATGATTTGCAGAACTAAAGAGGATAAAAGTATACATTTTCCAGTTTTTAAGTTGTCTAACAAGAATCTCACGGTGTGCGAGAAAGTGAAATACCTTGGACATATTATCACTGAGCACATGACAGATGATGATGATATTGAAAGGCAACGTCGCCTGATGTATATGCGGGCAAATATACTGTTGCGTAAGTTTAGTTTCTGTTCAGATGAGGTGAAGGTGTCACTTTTTAAAACATATTGTACAACATTTTATACTGCTCATTTGTGGTGTAACTATAGAGCATCTAGTATACAGAAGCTGCAAGTAGCCTATAACGATGCTATGAGAATCTTACTAAGGAGACCTAGATGGCATAGTGCAAGTGAAATGTTTGTCAGTGTACGAGTAATCACTTTTAAAGCACTGTTGCGTAATTTTATGTATAGATTTATCTGCCGACTTAATGACTCTAAAAATGAAATTATTGTGAGTTTATCAAATTTAAGGGTTAGTACTACACGGTATCAGTCAAAGCTGTGGAGACACTGGTACTGGTGTATTTTGTAACTCTATGTTCACAAAATTGTATGGTTGTAATGGATTGTATGGGTTGTGTATGTTGTTTAATGTCTTTTCTGATTGTTGTTTTTTTTTAAATTGGACTTTGAGTCTGTAATAAAGTTTAATAATAATAATAATAATAATAATAATAATAATATGGCATGTTTTTGAGGTATGTCCAATACCACGGATACGATTCAATACCACGGATTGAGGTATGTCAATGGAGAGTTCCCAGACCTAACATCTTGATGTAGGTCTGGCATGCCAGGCTAGCCGCTGATGGCATTTCTTCAGAATTTCCTCTGTGTTAGACGAAAACTTCAGCTGCTTATCAAGAATAGTCCCAAGGTATTTATACTCCCCTACGAGCTCTACAAGCTTTCCCTGGGTGGTAGAAGTGACTGCCTCAGTCAGCTGTCTCTGCTTTGGTGAAAAGGTCACTATCATCTCTTTGGTTTTATCCAAATTCATCTCTAAACAGGACTCTTCACACCACTTCACAAACTCCTGCAGAGCTGGACCCGAGAGCAGACAGGACGACTGTGTCATCTGCAAATTTTACAATGTGACAGTTTGACTGAGTAGACCTGCAGTCGTCTGTGTAGAGGATGTAGAGGAGGGAAGAAGGACACACCCTTGTGGCGAACCTGTTGACGTAATCCGAACTTCTGAGTAGGTGTCATTGACCAGAACCCTCTGTGTCCTGTTGGTCAGAAAGTCTATAGTCCACAAGATAAGTTGATGACTAAGGCGAAAGCGGTTAATGAGCTTCTCTGCCAGGATGTGTGGCTGCATGGTGTTGAATGCAGACGAAAAGTCAGCAAACAGAATTCTGGCTGTGGAGTTTGGAGTTTCCAGATGTTTGTGGATATTGTCTAGGATGAAAATTTTTGCTTCGTCGACCCCCCTGCCCACCCGATATGGTAACTACAGAATCCATATGTTCAGTAACCATGGTAACCCTGAGATCCACACACACACACACACACACACACACACACACACACACACACACACACACACACACACACACACACACACACACACACACACACACACACACACACACACACACACACACACACACACTCTCTCTCTACAGGAACACCTGGGGGGGGGGGGGGGGGTAATTATCCCTTACATATTTTAGTCATAAAACCATATTTGACAACATATAAAAACAAAATAATCTTTAGAGTCATTTTAAAGGTAGAAGGTGTTCTTAAAAAAACTAAAAGTTATTTAAAATCATGTCATCTTTAATTCCAAACTAGTGAAACATCTGCAAACACAGATCAATAGTAGCTGATATTACAGTAAAGCTGAGATTACAGTAAAGCTGATATTACAGTAAAGCTGATATTACAGTAAAGATATTACAGTAAAGCTGATATTACAGTAAAGCTGAGATTACAGTAAAGCTGATATTACAGTAAAGATATTACAGTAAAGCTGATATTACAGTAAAGCTGAGATTACAGTAAAGCTGATATTACAGTAAAGCTGAGATTACAGTAAAGCTGATATTACAGTAAAGCTGAGATTGCAGTAAAGCTGAGATTGCAGTAAAGCTGATATTACAGTAAAGCTGAGATTACAGTAAAGCTGAGATTACAGTAAAGCTGATATTACAGTAAAGCTGAGATTACAGTAAAGATGAGATTACAGTAAAGCTGAGATTACAGTAAAGCTGATATTACAGTAAAGCTGAGATTACAGTAAAGCTGAGATTGCAGTAAAGCTGAGATTACAGTAAAGCTGATATTACAGTAAAGCTGAGATTACAGTAAAGCTGAGATTACAGTAAAACTGATATTACAGTAAAGCTGATATTACAGTAAAGATGAGATTACAGTAAAGCTGAGATTACAGTAAAGCTGATATTACAGTAAAGCTGAGATTACAGTAAAGCTGAGATTACAGTAAAGCTGATATTACAGTAAAGCTGAGATTACAGTAAAACTGAGATTACAGTAAAGCTGAGATTGCAGTAAAGCTGAGATTGCAGTAAAGCTGATATTACAGTAAAGCTGAGATTACAGTAAAGCTGAGATTACAGTAAAGCTGAGATTACAGTAAAGCTGATATTACAGTAAAGCTGAGATTACAGTAAAGCTGAGATTACAGTAAAGCTGATATTACAGTAAAGCTGAGATTACAGTAAAGCTGAGATTGCAGTAAAGCTGAGATTACAGTAAAGCTGATATTACAGTAAAGCTGAGATTACAGTAAAGCTGAGATTACAGTAAAACTGATATTACAGTAAAGCTGATATTACAGTAAAGATGAGATTACAGTAAAGCTGATATTACAGTAAAGCTGATATTACAGTAAAGATGAGATTACAGTAAAGATGAGATTACAGGCTTTGCTCATTAATAAACACCTGAACTTTAAATTAAATTCGGTTGAAAAGGATCAAAACGGCAGATTTGTACTTGTTGATTGTGAAATAAATAGGAACAAGATATCCTTAGTGAATATATATGGGCCCAACTATGATGATGACCCGTTGTTCTTTAACAATCTGATTATGAAACTGGCTACAATTGGGGGTCAATGTGTTGTGGAGGAGACTTCAATCTGGTTTTAAATCCTCTTTTGGATCGATCACTACCCAAAACATCTTTACTATCAAAGGCAGCAACAGCACTAAACCAAGGTATGAAAGACATAGGCATAATTGACGTATGGCGAAATCTTAATCCAAACCAGAGGGATTTTTCTTTCTTTTCACCTACCCATAATACACACTCTAGAATTGACATGTTCTTGATGTCACAAGGTATGATAGCTACAGTTATAGAGTGCTCCTATCTACCAGCTACCTTCTCAGATCATAATCCCATAAAACTCTCATGGTTGGTTGACATTCCGCAACCCACAACCCGCAGGTGGAGATTTAAAAATTACATGTTGAATGATCCTGAGTTTATTTCATATATGACTACCAATATTGAAATATTTCTTGATGCCAATGCAAATTCCTCCTCCCATGCCAACATTTGGGAAGCCCTTAAAGCTTACATGAGAGGCCAAATTTTATCATACAGTGCCCACAAGGTAAAACAAATCAGAGAGAGACTAACCAAATTGGAAAGAGATATTAAAAAGCAGGAACAGGAATATATTGCCACCAAAAAGGAAGAACACCTTAACACATTAAAAAAAACAAGGATGGAGTATAATAATCTATGTACCAGCAAAGAGGAAGCTGCTATGGCCAGAACTAGATATCACTATTATGAATATTAGTAAACTCTTGGCATGGCAACTTAAAAAGGAAACATCTGATAAATTTATACACTCAATATTAACAGAGGACGGCAGACTCCTTGATAATTCACCTTCCATTAATGCAGAATTCAAACAATTTTACAAAAATTTATATAAAACTGGGCAGGACGCTGATAATATTGGAGCTAAAAGTTTCATGGATGGAATAACCCTTCCCAAATTACAAGATGAGGACAGAGATCTGTTAGATGCAGATATATCAGAAATAGAGGTATTTAAAGCCGTTAATTCTTTTTCAAAATAACAAGACTCCTGTGCCAGACGGCTTCCCTGTCGAGTAATATAAGGCCTTTTCAAAAAAATTATTAACTCCACTCACAAACATGATTACAGAAGCTCTAGAAAATAAAAAATTACCAGAATCATTGGAAATCGCAACAATCACACTGCTACCAAAGCCGGGCAAGGACAAACAGAAATGTGACTCATACAGACCCCTCAGCCTCTTAAATGCTGATTATAAGATATTATCCAAACTAATCGCTCTAAGACTGGAAGATGTTATTCCGAAGATAATTCATGCTGACCAAACAGGCTTTGTTAAAAACAGATATGGAGCAGACAATGTGCGGCGACTGCTACATATACTGAACACTGCGCAAAAAAATCAAAATCCTATGTTAATAATGTCCATGGATGCAAACAAAGCATTTGACAGGATTGAACCAAGCTTTTTATTTCGAACTTTAGAGGCTATGAGCTTTGGAGAGAAATTCACTCAATATGTTAAAACACTTTTTAATGCCCCCAAAGCTAATATTTTAACAAATGACATTCTATCTAACACTTTCTCACTATCCAGAGGATGCAGGCAAGGCTGTCCAAGCTCCCCCCTACTCTTTGCACTCGCAATCGAACCATTAGCCATCGCCATCCGATCTAACACCTCCATAGCAGGAATTAAATTTGGCACAAATGAAGTCAAGTCAAGTCAAGTCACCTTTATTTATATAGCGCTTTTTACAATACAAATTGTTTCAAAGCAGCTTTACAGAGATAACAGGAAAACAATGTTGTAATAGTATTGTTCAATTGAAAATTAAATGTCCCCAACTAAGCAAGCCAAAAGGCGAAGGCAACAGTGGCAAGGAACCAAAACTCCATCAGGTGACAGAATGGAGAAAAAAACCTTGGGAGAACCCAGGCTCAGTCGGGGGGCCAGTCCTCCTTTGGCCAACGAATGAACAGTGTATGATTATGAGTTAGGCAGCATAATGTCAGGAGTCAGATGGGATCAGAACTTTCACGATATTATCCAGTTCATCTGGTTGGGTTGGGTCATCCGGCCGGTGAGGAGATGAGTGGTGAGGTGTCCATGGACCTTCACAGCCCTGATAATGCGTGTCGTCGTGTCCATGTGATGGTCCTTCATCAGATCTGGATATGCCCTGGATCCGGCGGTCTGCGGTAAACCTCGGGATAAACAGAGAGACTAATATTAGCGTAGACGCCATCCTTCTTATGATGTACAAAGTACATCAGGAATTATGGGAAGTGTTCCCGGTTCCGGCTGATCTAATCTATGCAGCCTAACATTGAATTATAGAAATCTATAATGTGTTATGTGTATGCTAAGCCAAAGAGATGTGTTTTTAGTCTAGATTTAAACTGACAGACTGTGTCTGCTTCCCGGACAATGGTAGGAAGTCTGTTCCAAAGTTTTGGTGCTAAATAGGAAAAGGATCTACCGCCAGCAGTCGATTTTGATATTCTAGGTATTATCAACTGGCCAGAATTTTGAGATCGCAATAGACGTGAAGGACTATAATGCGTTAAGAGCTCGCTCAAGTACTGGGGAGCTAAACCATTTAGTGCTTTGTAAGTAATCAGCAATATTTTAAAATTTATACGATGTTTAATAGGCAGCCAATGCAGTGTTGACAGAACCGGGCTAATATGGTCATACTTCCTGGTTCTGGTAAGAACTCTAGCGGCTGCATTTTGAACTAGCTGTAGTTTGTTTAATAAGCGTGCAGGGCAACCACCCAGTAGAGCATTACAATAATCTAGCCTTGAGGTCATGAACGCATGAACTAATTGTTCCGCATTTGTCAGTGAGAGCATATGACGTAATTTAGATATATTTTTAAGATGGAAAAATGCGGTTTTACAGATACTAGACACGTGACTTTCAAATGAAAGATTGGTATCAAAGAGCACACCCAGGTTCCTAACTAACGTCGAAGACTTAACAGAGCAGCCATCAAGTGTTAGACAGTATTCTAGGTTATTAGGTGAGGAAGTTTTTTGTCCAATGATTAGAATCTCTGTTTTTTCAGAATTTAGTAATAGGAAATTACTGGTCATCCAATTTTTTATATCAGCTATGCATTCCGTTAATTTTGTGAATTGGTAAGTTTCGTTAGGTTTTGAAGAAATATACAGCTGAGTATCATCAGCATAACAGTGAAAGCTAATTCCATATTTCCTAATTATATCTCCTAATGGTAGCATGTACAGAGTGAACAGCAGCGGTCCTAGTACTGAGCCTTGTGGTACGCCATACTGAACTTGTGATCGATAAGACATCTCTTCATTTGTGACTTTAATGAGAGCAGTCTCAGTACTATGGTACGGTCTAAATCCGGACTGAAAATCCTCGCAGATATTATTTCTTTCTAAAAAGGAACACAGTTGTGAGGATACTGCTTTTTCTAGTATCTTTGACAGAAAAGGCAGATTCGAGATCGGCCTGTAATTGACTAATTCTGTAGGATCAAGTTGCGGTTTTTTAACAAGCGGTTTAATCATAGCCAACTTAAAGGTTTTTGGTACGTATCCTAATGACAAAGATGAATTAATGATATCTAGAAGAGGATCTATGACCTCTGGAAGCATCTCTTTCAGTAAACATAGCAAATGTGAAAGCATCTCTTTCAATGAACATAAACTTTCTTTGGATGCAGATGATCTCTTATTATATATAACTGATCCACAAACATCAGTTCCTCCTCTATTGAAATGCCTCAAAGAATATAGTGCAGTCTCAGGATATACACTAAATTACACTAAAAGTGAGATTTTACCACTGAATATACAAGACAATAATATTAGAGCACTCACTGACCCATTAAAATGGTGCAGCGTTGGTTTCAAATATTTGGGTATACAAATTGGTAAATCGAATGAGCATATATTTAAACAGAACTATGTAAAACTATTGGAACAAACCAAGCTTAACCTTCAAAGATGGATTGATCTTCCACTGTCTCTTATAGGAAGAATCAATACTATTAAAATGAGCATTTTACCCAAGTTTACTTACCTATTTCAATGTCTTCCGATTAATGTTCCCAAAAGTTTCTTCAAAGAACTTAACACAATTTTAACTCCTTTTATATGGCAGAGAAAAAACCCTAGGGTCAAACTCATCTCTCTGCAGGCTCCATACTCAAGGGGAGGACTCAATTTACCAAATTTTAGGAACTATTATCTTGCTTCTCAGTACAGACCGATTTGGATCTGGCTGCATGCGGAGAACAGTGAGGTTAGATGGGTCCCAATAGAACAATATGAGATGAAATCCATGGCTTTAAAGGATATTCCATTCATAGGCACAAAAAAATGTTTAACTGCACTCACAAACAACTCAATAATACTGAACACATTTGCTGTTGGGCAAGAATCTCATTCACTTCTCAACACAAATATTTCTTTTCTTAGAAGGGCACCTTTGTGGGGCAATCCCAATCTCTCATGCCACATAGCTGACTCAGTGTTGCGGGAGTGGAGGAAAAGAGGAATCCATACAGTTGCTGACTTATACATTGATGATACTTTTGCTAACTTTCAACAACTAAATGAAAAATTCAAACTTCCCAAAGAAAGTTTCTTCAAATTCCTACAAATTAGAGACTGGATTAAGGAGAAATCCAAAGAAACATTCCCATATATCCCGAAAGAAACTCCTCTTGAATTCCACCTATGTAATAAATTACATGAATCAACAAAAGGAATAATATCTTCTATATATGGTATCATCAATGGAAAACTACCGATTTATGATAAAATATCTACAAAAGGGAAATGGGAAAAAGACCTAAACTGTACTTATGAGGCGGCAGATTGGTGTCATATATTGGAACAAGCACAGACTGTGCTAACCTCCACAAAACACAGGCAAATTCAATTTAATATATTCCATAGGACATACTACACCCCTTACAGGTTACATAAAATTGACAGCAACATTTCTTCCAAATGTCAGAGATGATCGATGGTGATCTTATACATATGTTATGGAGTTGCCCAGTGATAGAAGAATTATGGAAACGTGTAATTGAGTTAACATCAAGGGTAATAGGAAGTCAAATTGAGCAGGACCCAAAACTATGGATCCTGGGGGACACAAGCTCTATTGATGTGAACTACTACAAAAAATATTTTATCTTACTTGCGAGCACTGCAGTAAAAAAATGTGTTCTGATCAACTGGAAATCTGAAAATTCACCATTAGTAAAACATTGGATTAATGAGCTTGTGTCTTACTGCACACCCGAAAAGATATTATATAATGTGAGAGGGAAGCATGTAGCCTTTAGAGAAATCTGGGGCCCTTTCATAGACATTTTGCCTTCCCTAGACTTGACTCACCATGTTAGTATGAGCCCTCCTGGACCTGCTTCAAATTAGCCCTCGGCAGGTCTATCTTGTATAACTTCCTTATTGATGCATTTATTGTGAGTAATATGTAGATTTAAGTATGTGAGTATACAGATGGATATATGTATAAACTGTATAGACTGCTTATATAAATGAAAATAAATTGACAACCATACATGGGAAGAGGGTGGGGGGTGGGATGGGAAACGTTCATGTAATATTTGCTTTTGTTTTAATATTTAATTTTATTTACTTATTTATTTATTTTCTGTCTGATGTTCAAAATTTGAAAATGTTCATTCTTTGTACTTAAGATGTAAGTAATGTATCAAACTGTAGATCCTTTGTACACTTTATTAACATCTTGTAAGTAAATATGTTAATAAAAACAAATCTATAAAAAAAAAGAAAAAAAGATGAGATTACAGTAAAGCTTATATTACTGAGATTACAGTAAAGCTGATATTACAGTAAAGATGAGATTACAGTAAAGCTGATATATTAAAGCACAGGCTCAGAGTTTTACTGAATAAATACATCATGTACATTACAAACACTGATATTACAGTTTCCCTGAACTGAAGACTGTTACAGTCAAACATGGTAAAAGTCCCTTAAAAAGGACAAAATAACATTAATTTCACACAGAAGCTCCCACTGCAGTCTGTGTGTGTGTGTGTGTGTGTGTGTGTGTGTGTGTGTGTGTCAGTCTCAGTGTGTGTGTGTGTGTGTTGTGTGTGTGTGTGTGTGTGGTGTGTGTGTGTGTGTGTGTGTGTGTGTGTGTGTCACGTCAGATGTCAGCCTTTGTGTGTGTGTGTCGCGTCAGATGTCAGCAGTGTGTGTGTGTGTGTGTGTGTGTGTGTGTGTGTGTGTGTGTGTGTGTGTCGCGTCAGATGTCAGCTGTGTGTGCGCGTGTGTGTGTGTCGCGTCAGATGTCAGCTGTGTATGCGCGTGTGTGTGTGTCGCGTCAGATGTCAGCGGTGTGTGTGTTCCGGCGCTCCCGCTCCTCGTTCTGCACAGATCTCCAGAGCGCTCGGATGTTGCCCTCGCCGAAGCCCAAGGCACCTCTGCGCTCGATGAGCTCCAGGAAGAGAGAGTTCTCTGCGAACAGCGGCTTCGTGAACACCTGGAGGAGGAGCCTGCACACACACACACACACACACGCGCGCACACAAACACACACACACGCACGCACACGCACACGCACACGCACACGCACGCACACGCACGCACACGCACACGCACACGCACACGCACACGCACCACACACACACACACACACACACACACACACACACACACACACACACACACACACACACACACACAACACACGCACACACACACACACGGTTATGGGTTTGGTGTCTCGGCGCTGTTAAACGTCTAGCTGAGATCACTCAGGCTGAGATATACATAGTTCCCACAGGCCAATTAATGTCACATGACCTCCCGAGACGCCATCTTTGATGCCATAAGCTACTGTGTTTACATAGTTTTACAAGGAAATTTCGAATATTTCTTTCCGTTTATAATGTTACGAAAATCATGAAGAGACAAAGTGACAGAGATTATAAAGAGACTCTATTAACACAAGACAGAGAGAGGTACACTGCGAACATTTCAGTCATAAGGTGTGGATGCGTATGCGCTAACGAAGGAAGCACTGATTATGCCTCACACAGGATTAACATTAAAACTTGCGTGCAAATTAATTAATGTAATGCGGAACTACTTTACACGCGGGTTCTATAAGGACACAATCTGAGATTGCACTGCTTGTGTGTGTGAGTGAGTGAGAGAGAGAGAGAGAGAGAGAGTCAGAAATCTGGCTTAAAATTTTCCAATTTGTACTAGAACCAATAATTTGATATGGTAGTGAAATTTGGGGGCCAAAACTTAATAATGAATTTGACAAATGGGACAAAACAGTCATAGAATCTTTCCATACCGAGTTCTGTAAGAGCATCCTACAGGTGCAGAGAAAAACACCGAATAACCTGTGCAGAGCAGAGCTCGGCCAATACCCCCTCATACTAAAAATACAGAAAAGATTTTACAATCACTTAAAATCAGTTAACCCACAGACATATCATCACAAAGCCAGCTGGTGCTGAGGCTCTCTGCAGTAACACGTCCCCAACAGCCTCAGCACAGCAACGCCAACTCAAGACCAAACCAAATTATCAACAAGCAGAAAGAAAAATATATTGAATACTGGAAAGAAACGACCAAAACACAACGTAAATTACAATGTTATCTGACCCTAAAAAGAGAATTCACACTGGCAAATTACCTGAGTACAATAAAATGTCCTAAACTAAGAAAAATGTTGACAACATACTGACTGAGTGAACACAGCCTGGCCATAGAGACGGGTCGCCACAGACAGAGCTGGCTCCCACAAGAGGAGAGACTCTGCTCCCAGTGTGTGTGTGTGTGTGTGTGTGTGTGTGTGTGTGTGTGTGTGTGTGTGTGTGTGTGTGGTGAGTGAGTGAGTGAGTGAGTGAGTGAGTGAGTGAGTGAGTGAGTGAGTGAGTGAGTGAGTGAGTGAGTGAGTGAGAGAGAGAGAGAGAGAGAGAGAGAGAGAGAGAGAGAGAGAGAGAGAGAGAGAGAGAGAGAGAGAGAGAGAGAGAGAGAGAGAGAGAGAGGAGAGGAGAGAGAGAGAGAGAGACGGGTCGCCACAAACAGAGCTGGCTCCCACAAGAGGAGAAACTCTGCTCCCAGTGTGCCCGGGGACAGGTCGAGACAGAGCTGCACTTTCTAACCTCATGCCCCAAATATACCCTGAATTCGAATCCATATCAGACACACAGAAACTCCCATATTTACTGGGAGAAATGCCCAAATGTGAAATAATTGCTGCAAAATATGTCTCCTCATGCCATGAAATGAGGACAACCAGTGGAACCTCAGATGGATAAATAATTGTACAAATTTTCAAATAATTATTATTTTGATTGTATGATATATATATATTTTTATTTTTGTATGGTTTACTTTTATTTATCTACATATATGTTTGTATATGTCTATTGCTTTGTCAATATTGTGCTATTGTACACATTCATGCCAATAAAGCTCATTTGAATTGAATTGAGAGTGAGTGAGTGAGTGAGAGTGAGAGAGAGTGAGTGAGTGAGAGAGAGAGTGAGATGATGAGTGGGGGTGAGAGTAGAGAGAGTGAGAGTAAGAGACGTGAGAGAGTGGTGAGTGAGAGAGACAGTGAGAGGGTGAGGGGTGAGAGGATGAGTGAGTGAGTAAGTTATGAGTGAGAAATGAGAGTGAGGAGAGATGAGAGTGTATGAGAGAAGTGAGAGAGAGAGTGAGAGTAGAGAATGAAGTAGAAGAGTGAATGGAGAGTGAGAGTAGGATGAGTAGGAGTGAGAGTAGAGGAGTGAGAGTAGAGAGAGTGAGAGTAGAGAGAGTGAGAGTAGAGATGAGAGTGAGAGTAGAGAGAGAGTGAGAGTAGAGAGAGTGAGAGTGGAGAGTGAGAGTAGAGAGTGAGAGTGAGAGTGAGAGTAGAGAGTGAGAGTAGAGAGATGAGAGTAGAGAGTGAGAGTGAGAGTGAGAGTAGAGAGTGAGAGTAGAGAGAGTGAGAGTGAGAGTAGAGAAGAGTGAGAGTAGAGAGAGTGAGAGTAGAGAGTGAGAGTAGAGAGTGAGAGTAGAGAGTGAGAGTAGAGAGTGAGAGTAGAGAGTGAGAGTAGAGAGTGAGTGAGAGTAGAGAGAGTGAGAGTAGAGAGTGAGAGTAGAGATGAGGTAGTGAGAGTGAGAGGAGAGTGAGAGTAGAGAGAGTGAGAGTGAGAGGAGAGTAGAGAGTGAGAGTAGAGAGAGAGTAGATGAGAGAGATGAAGTGAGAGTAGAGAGTGAGAGTAGAGTGAGAGAGTGAGAGTAGAGAGTAGAGAGTAGAGAGTAGTAGAGTGAGTAGAGAGAGTAGAGAGTGAGGAGAGTAGAGAGTGAGAGTAGAGAGAGTGATAGAGAGTAGAGAGAGAGAGTAGAGTGAGAGTGAGAGTAGAGTGAGTAGAGTAGAGAGTGAGAGTAGAGAGAGTAGGAGTGAGAGAGAGTGAGAGTAGAGAGTGAGTAGAGTGAGGGGTGAGTAGAGAGGTAGAGTGAGAGAGTGAGAGGAGTGAGAGTAGTGAGAGTAGAGAGTGAGGAGAGAGTGAGAGGAGTAGAGAGTGAGAGAGTGAGAGTAGGAGTGAGAGAGTGAGAGGAGAGAGTGAGTGAGTTTTATACAAAATTTGAAATACTTTGCCCTAACTTCCTAAAATCAAACAACAAAACACAATTTCAACATCTATTAGGTGAAAAAAGAGATTGTATCATGCTAGCAGCAAGATACATTGATGCTTGTCACAAAAAGAGAGAGTCGACGACTAATCAGTGATGCGCCCACACACACACACACACAAAAATGAACACACAAACACTTACACACTGAATTCTAAATTGTTCAGAGAATTTTTTAAATGTTCATAAACTGTTCTAATTGTTATTATTATTTATGTATTTATTTTTATTTGGTACACTGTTCATTTGTACAATTAATTTAATTTGTACATTTAGATTTAAGTCATATTATAATATTTTATTATTTTGATGTCTTTATGTATTCCAAGCTTTGACAATATTGTATTGTGTACAGTCATGCCAATAAAGCAATTTTTGAATTTGAATTTGAGTGTGAGAGAGAGTGAGAGAGAGAGAGTAAGAGAGAGTGAGAGTTAGAGAGAGTGAGAGTAGAGAGAGTGAAAGAGAGAGAGTAGAGAGAGAGTGAGAGTAGAGAGTGAGAGTAGAGAGTGAGAGAGAGAAAAGAGAGTGAGAGTAGAGTGAGAGTAGAGAGTGAGAGAGTGTGAGATTGAGAGAGTGAGTGTGAGAGTGAGAGAGTGAGTGAGTGTGAGAGTGAGAGAGAGTGAGAGGAGTGAGAGTAGAGAGAGAGAGAGTGAGAGAGAGCTTCAGCTTCTTCTTCTAATGTTCTGTATATATCTGTGTTCTGCCCACAGAACTGGCGCCGGGTCGGCAAATGCCGTATGCTGTGACGTCATGTAGGAACTATGTATATAATAGCCCTTCTGTAGCCACGCCCCTTTTCAGCGCTGAACTCGTTCTCTTTCGACTTCCGGTCTGCATTTTCATTTTCACAGCGATCTTGCGTAGTTATGAATGAACGGCTCGTTTAAAAAAATTTCCAAGGTCCATTTGTTAAGACATAAGCTTCACAATGCTTATGATAAACATTACAATGCTCATGATAACTTTCGTTAACTCTACAATAAGTAAATCAACTTCACCAGCTAATTACTCTTGGACAGCGATGCCATTGAAATATACAGAGCGACCGCAAACACGGAAGATCAAAGACAATATTCTAAAGATGGCGGCGCCCTCGTTTCTGTGTCTGTCTGTGTGTGTGTGTGTGTGTGTCGTACCGTGGACTCGGTGTGTTCCGGCCGTCTGTGTGTGTGTAAACATCAGTGTCCAGGAGAATCCCGTACCGGCTCAGTGTGTGAGGATCGAGACCCGCATCCAAGATCTCCTGCTGCTTCCCCACCTACACACACACACACACACACACACACACACGCGCACGCACGCACGCACAAACATGCACACAAACACACACAAACGCACACACACACACAAACACGCACAAACACACAAACAAACATTCACACACAAACACATATTTACACATTTAATTAAGTGTGATTAGTCATCTAGAAATGGAGCACAATCTGAAAAAATACCAGAAAATTAGATTTTAGATTGAGACTGTAGTGACAGTGTGTGAGTGAGTGTGTGGCGCGCGTGTGTGTGTGCGTCACCTCAGTGTAGTACGCCGCTGGAGGACTGTAGAACTGGACTCCAGCTTGTCTCAGTGTGTGTGTGTGTGTGTGTGTGTGTGTGTGTGTTTTGTGTGTGTGTCACCTCAGTGTAGTACGCTGCTGGAGGACTGTAGAACTGGACTCCAGCTTGTCTCAGTGTGTGTGTGTGTGTGTGTGTGTGTGTGTGTGTGTGTCACCTCAGTGTAGTACGCTGCTGGAGGACTGTAGAACTGGACTCCAGCTTGTCTCAGTGTGTGTGTCTGTGTGTGTGTGTGTGTGTGTGTCTGTGTGTCTGTGTGTGTGTGTGTGTGTGTGTGTGTGTGTGTGTGTGTGTCACCTCAGTGTAGTACGCCGCTGGAGGACTGTAGAACTGGACTCCAGCTTGTCTCAGTGTGTGTGTGTGTGTGTGTCACCTCAGTGTAGTACGCCGCTGGAGGACTGTAGAACTGGACTCCAGCTTGTCTCAGTGTGTGTGTGTGTGTGTGTGTGTGTGTGTGTGTGTGTGTGTGTGTGTCACCTCAGTGTAGTACGCCGCTGGAGGACTGTAGAACTGGACTCCAGCTTGTCTCAGTGTGTGTGCTGTTCTCATGATGTTCTCGGTGTAGAGCCCGATGTGTTGGACTCCTGCTCCTCCGTGCTGATCCAGGAACGAGTCCACCTGATTACTGCCTGAGACACACACACACACACACACACACACACACAACACACACACACACACACACACACACACACACACACACACACACACACACACACACACACACACACACAGATTAAACACACACACACTGATTAAACACACACACACACTGATTAAACACACCCTGACGCGAGAATCAACTCGAAGTCGCTTGTTTAAATATTAGTACATATTAGTTAAGGATATTGGTAACACTTTACAATAATGTTAGTTAAAGGCAGTGGTTAAAGTGGGATTTGGCAGGTGGGGGAACCCTCAAATTGTGTGTAGGTGCAACAGGGAAAAATGACTCTCAGTGGGACAAGTGGGGCCCTTAAGAGAGCAGCCAGAAAAATGGAGCGAAACTGGAAGAAAACAAAACTAGAGGTATTTCGGATTTCATGGAAGGAGAGCTCGATTGCTTACAGAGAGGCCTTAAAAGCTGCTAGAACTAATTATTTTTCAACCCTATTAGAAGAAAATAAACATAATCCTAGGTATTTATTTGAACAAGTGACTAAACTAACGAAAAAGAAAAGCTTCAAGCCCAGAAGTTTCCAAGAAACACAGCAGTAATGACTTTATGAACTTCTTCACTTATAAGATTGATAATATCAGGGACAAAATTATAACTATGCAACCGTCTACTACAGTATCGCATCAGGGAGTATATTGTAGTCTCCATGAGGAACATTTTGATTCATTTGTTGCTATAGGAGAGGAAGAATTTTGCAAAATTGTTATTTCATCTAAATCGACAACTTGTATGTTAGACCCTATACCGACTAAGCTACTGAAAGAGATGCTTCCAGAGGTCATAGATCCTCTTCTAGATATCATTAATTCATCTTTGTCATTAGGATACGTACCAAAAACCTTTAAGCTGGCTATGATTAAACCGCTTGTTAAAAAAACGCAACTTGATCCTACAGAATTAGTCAATTACAGGCCGATCTCGAATCTGCCTTTTCTGTCAAAGATACTAGAAAAAGCAGTATCCTCACAACTGTGTTCCTTTTTAGAAAGAAATAATATCTGCGAGGATTTTCAGTCCGGATTTAGACCGTACCATAGTACTGAGACTGCTCTCATTAAAGTCACAAATGATTTGCTCCTATCATCCGATCGTGGTTGTATCTCTCTATTAGTGTTACTTGATCTTAGTGCTGCATTTGATACTATCGACCACAACATTCTTTTAAATAGACTAGAAAACTATGTTGGCATTAGTGGAATTGCACTAGCATGGTTTAAATCATATTTATCTGACCGTTTTCAGTTTGTAGCACTAAATGAAGAGATGTCTTATCAATCACAAGTTCAGTATGGCGTAGGGCTGTCACTTTTTATTCGATATTCGAATATGCATTCGAACATGACGTGAAATAACCGAAATCGAACTATAAATAAACTATCCGGTTTTTAAAGTGCCATGTTTTGCGCATTTTTACAGTCTATCGTTTGCTTTTTATTTATTGTTTGCCATCTCATCCAGTAGTGGCCGCTCTAAACGTATTGTAGCGTAGACCCATGAGTCCAAATCAAGCGAACAATAGCCAATATATTAGCCAGCTTGTTTTGAAAATGGAAGATAAAGACAAGACGAAAGAAACCGCGCTATAATTCCTGCCTATTACACACACACACACACACACACACGCGCGCGCGCGCACGACCCACAGAAAAGACGCGTGTAAGATCCATCTCTGTGTGGTCAGATCGCGTCTCTGTCAGCAACTTCTTTAAGTGGTCTTAAAGTGTCAAAGAACAAAGGTAAGAGAGTAAATTACTCACCCAGACCTGGCGCCAGGAGGATTATTATACTGGTATGAATGTGTGTAGGCCTATTCATGAATCATGAACGTAGCCTACTCCGCTATCTTTTAACACATCTCCGGCGAACGGCTTCTTCACGCAAAAGAAAAACTCTTCATGAAGCGCAGTTAAATTCAGCGACCATGTGTTTCCTGATGGATCGAGGTTGTTCGTGAACTTCATTTTACTTTATGTGTATGTTTATGTATGTGTCTGTATTGTATGAAACGCATTAGATATAGTGAATTTAACAGTGTTTACATATGAGCATAGTGCATTGTTATATTGTCGTAGATATTCGAATATATTCGAATATTTTGCTTGATATTCGATATCCGTTCGAATGTGATTTTTCTCAAAAGTGACAGCCCTAGTATGGCGTACCACAAGGCTCAGTACTAGGACCGCTGCTGTTCACTCTGTACATGCTACCATTAGGAGATATCATTAGGAAATATGGAATTAGCTTTCACTGTTATGCTGATGATACTCAGCTGTATATTTCTTCAAAACCTAACGAAACTTACCAATTCACAAAATTAACGGAATGCATAGCTGATATAAAAAATTGGATGACCAGTAATTTCCTATTACTAAATTCTGAAAACACAGAGATTCTAATCATTGGACAAAAATCTTCCTCGCCTAATAACCTAGAATACTGTCTAACACTTGATGGCTGCTCTGTTAAGTCTTCGACGTTAGTTAGGAACCTGGGTGTGCTCTTTGATACCAATCTTTCATTTGAAAGTCACGTGTCTAGTATCTGTAAAACCGCATTTTTCCATCTTAAAAATATATCTAAATTACGTCATATGCTCTCAATGACAAATGCGGAACAATTAGTTCATGCTTTCATGACCTCAAGGCTAGATTATTGTAATGCTCTACTGGGTGGTTGCCCTGCACGCTTATTAAACAAACTACAGCTAGTTCAAAACGCAGCCGCTAGAGTTCTTACCAGAACCAGGAAGTATGACCATATTAGCCCGGTTCTGTCAACACTGCATTGGCTGCCTATTAAACATCGTATAAATTTTAAAATATTGCTGATTACTTACAAAGCACTAAATGGTTTAGCGCCGCAGTACTTGAGCGAGCTCTTAACGCATTATAGTCCTTCACGTCTATTGCGATCTCAAAATTCTGGCCAGTTGATAATACCTAGAATATCTAAATCGACTGCTGGCGGTAGATCCTTTTCCTATTTAGCACCAAAACTCTGGAACAATCTTCCTAACACGGTCCGGGAAGCAGATACAGTCTGTCAGTTTTAATCTAGACTAAAAACACATCTCTTTGGCTTAGCATACACATAACACATTATAGATTTCTATAATTCAATGTTAGGCTGCATAGATTAAATCAGCCGGAACCGGGAACACTTCCCATAATTCCTGATGTACTTTGTACATCATAAGAAGGATGGCGTCTACGCTAATATTAGTCTCTCTGTTTATCCCGAGGTTTACCGCAGACCGCCGGATCCAGGGCATATCCAGATCTGATGAAGGACCATCACATGGACACGACGACACGCATTATCAGGGCTGTGAAGGCCCATGGACACCTCACCACTCATCTCCTCACCGGCCGGATGACCCAACCCAACCAGATGAACTGGATAATATCGTGAAAGTTCTGATCCCATCTGACTCCTGACATTATGCTGCCTAACTCATAATCATACACTGTTCATTCGTTGGCCAAAGGAGGACTGGCCCCCCGACTGAGCCTGGGTTCTCCCAAGGTTTTTTTCTCCATTCTGTCACCTGATGGAGTTTTGGTTCCTTGCCACTGTTGCCTTCGCCTTTTGGCTTGCTTAGTTGGGGACATTTAATTTTCAATTGAACAATCCTATTACAACATTGTTTTCTTTTTATCTCTGTAAAGCTGCTTTGAAACCATTTGTATTGTAAAAAGCGCTATATAAATAAAGGTGACTTGACTTGACAACATATTGAGTATCGTGGTATAAAAATACTTTTGGGGACAAGAGTGTCACTGTGGCACCAATTATCACAATATTTATTTACTTGATATTTGAATGTTTTTATTTTGGTCCATTAATGATATGGTGACGATACTATGTTAAAATTGCTGAACACTGGGACAAAAATTGAGCCTTTGCACTGTAGCCACAGCCCCAACCACAGACATGTGCATTAAAATGTAAGTTAGCTAGGAAGGTTCGGGGACATGCTCCCCCGAGAAAATTTGGATTTCTCCGACCTACAAATGTGCAATATAAGGCCAAATTTGAAGGCCAAAAAAATAAATAAATTAATTAAATTCAATTATTTGTCAACACCGGTCAACACATTTGCTCATACTGCCATAGTAACCATGGCGACAGACGTTGACAATTAGGTTATGCCCGTTATGCCTAGCAGGACGCTCACGCTGTTGTTGTTTTGTTCAAACATTATGGACCATTGCAAGCAGACTTTGAGACAAAAAGACTAAAACGAAGATCAACATGTTTCGAGATGCGAGAGCTCCACGTCCACGACTAAATTCCACTCGACAGAGACGCGAGTGTTGATGTACTTTATTAGATAGGAGAGCAAATGTACATAAAACTAATTAATGTTATTTAGTTCAACATGATGAAATGATAGAATATGATCTGTATGTTATTCTAATGTTGATCTAGCTTACTTGGTCTTATACAGCCAACAAACAACCCAACTAACAACATTCAACACACTCAAATGAGTTTAGTGTGATAGTGTAACTGTTAGAAGCCCCTTTCACACAGAGATTCCGGAAAATACACGGATAATGTGACCCGGCATTTGTCCCGGGATTGTTTGATTTCGGTTCATTCACACTGCCAGTGATTTGCCGGGATCTGTGAGTGCGTTCACACACAACCCGTTAATGTCCCGGAAAGCCGCCGGACGTCAGGATGAGACGTGTAACGTACGCGTCGAAAACATGTGCACGCGCGCACCTTTCCACAGAGCTGGCGAACGATCGCAGCTTCAGCGCGGAGTGTGAGGAGCTCCTGTCTCTGCTTCTTTCCAGTCTGCAGACATTTTTTCGTTCGTTCTTTGCTGATGACGAACACAAACTTTCTTCTAAGAGCAACAGAGTCACGCGATGGCACATGCGTCATCACTATGACACCCCCCTTACGGCATTAGTTCTGGCTTTTGTTCACACAGCGCGCGTTCCGGGTCTGAACACGGCAATGTTACTAGGTCCCCAACCCGGGATAGATCCCGGCATCAATCCCGGGTCGTGTTTGCGTTCACACAGAAGGCGTTCTGGCAATTTGCCGGGTTCAAAGTGCTGTGTGAAAGGGGCTAGAGCGAGTGAAACAGCGCTGCGTTACCTCAAGCTTCATTCCTCTAATAAACTGACCTGTGTGAGTATTAATTCAGCACTTGTGTGTAGTTGGGTAGAATGAAATGTCCTTATTCCTTTATATCCGCGGGACTGGCGTTGCGTGTGGCGCTGGTGTACGTCTAGCAATTTGTGTTCCGAAGATGAACGAAGGTCTTACGGGGTTGGTACAGCATGGGGGTGAGTAATTAATGACTTAATTTTCATTTTGGGGTGAACTAACCCTTTAAGTGCTCCCGGAAGAGGTGAGTTTTCAGTTGTCTTTTGAATGCATTCTGCATTCCGGATGACGGTGGGGAGATCATTCCGCCAGCATGGAACCGTGAATGAGAATGTTCTGGAGAGTGATTTTGTGGCTCGCTGTGAAGGTACCACGAGCCGTCGCTCATTGATTGATCGTAGGCTTCTGGTAGGGATGTAGGCTTGTAGGAGCGAGTGAAAGTAGGAGGGAGCTGAACCTGTGGTCGATCTGTAAGCAAGCGTCAACACCTTGAACTTGATGCGAGCAGCGAGTGGTAGCCAGTGCAGAGAGATGAACAGAGGAGTGACGTGGGCCCTTTTGGGCTCGTTGAAGATAAGACGAGCTGCAGCATTCTGGATCATTTGTAGAGGTTTTGTTGCACATGATGGAAGTCCAGCCAGAAGAGCATTGCAGTAATCAAGCCTAGAAATGACCAGGGCCTGGACGAGAAGTTGTGTTACATGCTCAGTTAGGAAAGGCCTGATTTTCCTGATGTTGTACATAGCAAACCTGCATGATCGAGCTGTCTTTGTAATGTGGTCGGTGAAGGTCAGCTGATCATCAAAGATTACTCCAAGATTTCTAACCGACCTTGATGGGGTGAGTGAGGAAGAGTATAGTTGGATAGTGAAGTCGTGTTGTAGAGACAGATTAGCAGGGAGGACGAGAAGCTCAGTCTTTGCCAGGTTGAGCTGCAGGTGATGTTCCTTCATCCCAAACGAATGGTGGTCGTTTCGCACCCCCCTATCGCACATGAGCGGAAAAAACACAGTTGCAACTTTGAGCCGGCCGCAGCATCAGGAAGTGTCGCGGGATATCAGTTCTCTCGATGTAACGAATTGGTTTACGGAAGAGATGCACCGATTACAATTTTCTAGGCCGATTCCGATTTCCTTTTTTTAAACCACTTTACAGCACACACAAATATTTATTTTCTACCTTCTCTTTAATAGAACATTTTGCATAGAACAACAAACAGATAATCGCTACAAAATAGAACTAGCCTATATAAATTACTCCTGGTGTGGGAAATTCACACACATCTAAAGTGCAGTGTTATGGACGAACTATTTCTTTCTTTCACATCCAATATCCAACTAAAAAAATTTGATATATTCAGCAAACTAAACTTCTGTATGAAAACAGGTAATGGCAATAAAATAATATATAAATAACAAATAAAAATAAAATAAATATACCCTTGCAGTATAAAGATATTTCTCAACACAACACACACACACCCACACACACACACACACACACACACACACACACACACACCACACACACACACACACACACACACACACACACACACACACACACACACACACACACACACACACACACACACCACACACACGCCTATTGCAATCACTTGTACATCAATGGCAAGTTATATTTCTCAAACAGTTCTTTTCTCATTTGACATGTCCAGCCAGGCTAAACAGGATTAGTGGAGCAAGTGCAGGAAAACGATTGGGAAATAATAAAAATTAAAGCTGCTAGTAGCATTTATCGGTGTTCAAGCAATTAAGGCCGTTAAGGCAGTTAAGCTCAAAAGCATCAAAAGACATTAAGTTTTATTTGGTAAGCATTTATCCACTGACATCATAGATGAAATAGACGATTTACAACTAATACAGGCAATTTACCATAGGAAATACATGGTTTTTAAGCTTTTTAACAGTTATAGCGCCACCTATGGTCCATTGTCCATAAAACTATGCATGCTTGTTAATGATGTTATGTCACATATGGTCACCAATTTTTGTAAAGTTCTGAGTTTTTATTTATGATTTATAGGCTTTTGAGTGTATTTTGACACTGCCATTTTCTAAATTACCCTGTTATAGTGAACCAAAGGGCAAATTTCAACTTTTTTTTCGATAATTATTGATCTAGAGAGTCCGAAGAATTGGCCTAGACTGGTCTCCATTGGTCTCCATTGTCCGATCTCCATGAAACTTTGCATGCTTCTTCACCATGCTATGACACATATGCTCATCAATTTTGGTGAAGGTCTGACTTTTTTTGTAGGATTTACAGGCTTTTGACCGTATTTTGCCACGGTCCATTTCCTAAATGACCCTGTTATAGTGAACCAAAGGGTAAATTTCAACTTTTTTTCGATAATTATTGATATTCAGACTCCAGAGAACATTTCTGCACTGGTCTGGTTCCGATTGGGAAAAAAACCAGGGACTAGTTTGCAAAAGTAGGTTTTGAACAAAATTGGCCATAACACATTTTTTTTTGCTCCAAATCGAAATCCGAGATATACATCTTGTCCGTCTTGAGCCAGGGATCACAGTGGTGATTCTAAGTCAAACGGTCTAGGAGTTATGAGCAATTTAGTACTTTTGGTTGCTGTAGCGCCACCTATGGGCCAAACGGGGTCATACTCTGATAGGTTGTCCCCATATTTGAGGCCTACCATCTGGGCGAGTTTCAAGTCTCTACTAGGGCCATTAGCGGTTTGCCGGTAATGACATGTTTTATAGATTTTTTTTTTTTTTTCTACAATAGCTAGGCTTTCAGTCACTGTGCTTGAACACAAACAGTTTAATGGTGACATTTTATTTTATAAATATTCTTTCCTTAATTTCTTTACCTGCACAATAGACTCAGGCATAACTTCAGTTCTGTTTGGCAACCAGCCAGACAATTTTGGTGATCTACTTCCAAATAAATTGATGTCATCAAAAGTGGCCGACCTTTACATTGAGGCAGCAAAATAAGACTCTGCGCATAAACACCGCGCTTCCTGGTTGCTTCCGGTCACCAGTCCATCAATCGGTTGGAGACCCTGTACTTACGGGAAGAACAGTTGAAGGTCAAACGGGGAGATCCGGTGTAACATGGGTGGTGGATTCGGGTGTACAATGTACAGGACTGGGCCGACAGTTACAGGGGGGGCATCTTGTAAGGGGGCGGACCTTATTTACATTGTTACAGCTTCATCCGTGGAGGTGACCAGGTACGGTGTACAAGGGGAGGGGATCCGGTGTACAGGGGGAGGGGATCCGGTGTACAGTGTACAGGTGGAGGGGATCCGTGTACAGGGGGGAGGGGATCGTTCGGGGTCGTGTACAATGAACAGGGGGAGGGGATCCGTGTACAGTGTACAGGATCGTGTACAGGGGGAGGGGATCCGGTCTGTACAGGGGAGGGGATCCGGTGTACAGTGTACAGGGGGAGGGGATCCGGTGTACAGATGTACAGGGGAGGGGATCCAGTGTACAGGTGTACAGGGGGAGGGGATCCGGTGTACAGGGGGAGGGGATCCGGTGTACAGATGTACAGGGGAGGGGATCCAGTTGTACAGGTGTTACAGGGGGAGGGGATCCGGTTGTACAGGGGGAGGGGATCCGTGTACAGGTGTACAGAGGATGATACAGGGGGAGGGATCCGTGTACAGGTACAGGGGGAGGGGATCCGGTGTACAGGGGGAGGGGATCCGGTGTACAGGGAGGGATCCTGTACAGGGGGAGGGGATCCGTGTACAGTGTACAGGGGGAGGGGATCCGGTGTACAGATGTACAGGGGGAGGGGATCCGGTGTACAGGTGTACAGGGGGAGGGGATCCGGTGTACAGGGGGAGGGGATCCGGTGTACAGATGTACAGGGGGAGGGGATCCAGTGTACAGATGTACAGGGGGAGGGGATCCGTGTACAGTACAGGGGGAGGGGATCCGGTGTACAGATGTACAGGGGGAGGGGATCCGGTACGGTACAGGGGGAGGGGATCCGTGTAAGTGTACAGGGGGAGGGGATCCGTGTACGTGTACAGGGGAGGGGATCCGTGTCAGATGAACAGGGGGAGGGGATCCGTGTACAGTGTACAGGGGGAGGGGATCCGGTGTACAGGGGGAGGGGATCCGGTGTACAGATGTACAGGGGGAGGGGATCCGGTGTACAGATGTACAGGGGGAGGGGACCCTGGTGTACAGGTGTACAGGGGGAGGGGATCCAGTGTACAGTGGGGAGGGGATCCGAGTGTACAGATGTACAGGGGGAGGGGATCCGGTGTACAGATGTACAGGGGGAGGGGATCCAGTGTACAGAGTACAGGGGAGGGGATCCGGTGTACAGATGTAAGGGGAGGGGATCCAGTGTACAGATGTACAGGGGGGGATCCAGCTGTACAGGTTTACAGGGGGTAGGGGATCCGGTGTACAGATGTACAGGTGAGAAGGGATCCGTGTACAGATGAAAAGGGGGAGGGGATCCAGTGTACAGATGTACGGGTGGGTGGATCGGTGTACAGGGGGAGGGGAATCCGGTGTACAGATGTACAGGTGGAGGGGATCCGGTGTACAGATGTACAGGGGGAGGGGATCCGGTGTACAGATGTACAGGGGGAGGGGATCCAGTGTACAGATGTACAGGGGGAGGGGATCCAGTGTACAGATGTACAGGGGAGGGGATCCAGTGTACAGATGTACAGGGGGAGGGGATCCGGTGTACAGGGGGAGGGGATCCGGTGTACAGGGGGAGGGGATCCGGCCGTGAGTGCTGAGCCATCTCTGCGTGAGTGCTATTTACGACAGTATGAGTCGTACTGCCAAAAATTTTAGTTTGACAAAAACGGAATTCCAACCTAGTGCACCTTTAACATAAACTAAGAATGAACAATACTTCAGCATTTTTTCATCTTAGTTATTAATATTCATTTCAACATTTACTAATACATTATTAAAATCAAAGGTATATTTGTTAACATTAGTTAATGCACTGTGAACTAACATGAACAAATAATGAACAGCTGTATTATTTTTTATTAACTAATATTAACAAAGATTAATAAATACTATAATAAATGTATTGCTCATTGTTAGTTGATGTTAGTGAATACATTAACTAATGTTAACTAATGAGCCTTATTGTAAAGTGTTACCCAAACACGTGATATAAGTGAGTGTGAGGCCGTACCCTGCTGAGGAAGAGACTCTGCGAACACAAACTTGCAGTCGGGCTCTGTGTGTGTGTGTGTGTGTGACTGCATCACTGTGAGCCGGAGCCCGACCCCGCCGTGGTCCAGCGCGAACCCCTGCTCCTCATCCTCGCTCCTGCACACAGAGCCACAATTACACCACATCACAAGCACAAGCACACAGCAGACACTCAGAGCACACATTATATCAGTTCATGCATTCCCTGGGAATCGAACCCCTGACCTTGACGTTGCAAGCGCCATCTTCTCTGTAGAAATGCTCAGTTAAATGTATGCATTTGGCAGATGCTTTTATCCAAAGTGACTTGCATTGCATTCTAACTAAAGTAGACTTTATATCATTTCATGCAATCCCTGGAAATCAAACCCACGACCTTTGCATTGCAACTAACAGACACCATACTTTACTGTTTAACACACTTACATACATGCATATGGCAGATGCTTTCTTTGCATTGCATTGAAGCTGTACACTGTGTTCATGAATTCCCTAGGATTCAAACCCATGATCTTGATGTTGCAACTCTAAAAAAAAAAAAAAAAAAAAAAATGCACTAGATTTGTAAAAGGTGTTTTTATGCATGTTTGGCCTGGGTTTGTTTCGCACGTACACTGTTCTGGCCACGAGAGGTCGCCACTGTGAGGGAGTGCTCGAAGCCTCGCCGCAACACGCCACATTTGCACAGCCTCGATCTGCACACCACTAACTAGTTTAAGTCACCTAAAATGTATGCATTAGGCAGATGCTTTTATCCAAAGTGACTTGCATTGCATTCAAACAGTTCATGCATTCCCAGGGAATCAAACCCATGACCTTGGCAGGCACCATACTTTACTGTTTAATCCACTTAAAGTTATATGACAGATGTTTTTTTGCATTGTATTAGTTCATGCATTCCCTAGGATTCAAACCCATGACCTTAATGTTGCAACTTCTCTTTGAATTCACAATGCATACATTAGATCGGTCCATGCATTCCCTAAGACTCAAACCCATAACATGTGCATGTATTCTGCAGCTGTAATAGTAACAGAGCTGTGTGTGTCAGCAGAGACTGTGTGATGGCGCTGATACCTGTCGATGAAGAACCTCTGGAAGCCGAAGTTCTGCTGGTACCAGCGCGTGAGGAGAGCAGTGCTGCCGCGGGGACACGCGTACGTGATGTGGTCGAAGTGGCTGATGGGACAGTGCGCGCGCTCCGCGGTGTGCGAGCCCGGGTCGACAGCACTGAAGCCCGGCAGGAACAGACCCCGGTACCGGGAGCAGTCGATGAGCGTGTGGCACACGTTCCCCACCGCGGACCGGAGCACGGAGAAGCAGACCCGCCCGCGGGCATCGCGCACCTCGGTGGGCGGCTGGAGGAGCTCGCAGAGACCCTGATCCCGCAACGCCCGCGACGCGCGCTCCACGCACTCCACCTCGAAACACACGTTGCTCACGGTGTCCACCGGGTAGTGCGCGTGCGCCCCGTATAGACATCTCAGCTCCCGGTGGTCTCTCGCGGTGACGGAACTCCAGGCACTTGACTGAGGTCCGGTCACCGGCTCGGTCGGTCTCTCGTTGACCACGAACACGGCCGATCCCTGCGGAGCGCGAGCTGCTTCGCTCGGTCTGTCAGTCTGGCCGCGAACACATTAAACTGGAACCGGGACACGAGATTATGAGCAACTTTCTCCACGTCTGAGACGTGCAGTGCAATGTGATGCAACCGGTTCAAGTAGGCCGCCATGTTGGAATGACGTCACGCAGAGGGGCGTGTTGGTAAGTAAGGCTTGTGTTGTGTTGTGTTGTGTTGTGTTGTGTTGTGTTGTGTTGTGTTGTGTTGTGTTGTGTTGTGTGTGTGAGGGTATTTTAAATGATCAACACGCTTGTTTGGAGTTCTTATTATTTCTTGGATGCCTTGGTGTATTAATTTTTTTATATATATAATTAAGGCGTTCTTTAACAAGTAATGACCATATTCATTTTTAAAGTAATTTATGTTCACGATTATATTTTATCGCTTGACTTAACATAAAATATTGCCGAAAAAATAAAAAAAATAAAAACGAATTTCTCATTTTAGGGTTGGTTTCCACATGGTGTGGAATCGTCCAATCGGCAGCCGTGTGTTTGGTCACGTGCTCGTGACGATGCGCAAGACGCTGGTCGTTTTTATTTTGTCAGCGCCGCCATTAAATCCGCATCTAAATCAACATTCAGAGCTTAGAATCAGTATTCATCAATTTAAAAACATTCAACGATTTATATAAAGCTCGGAGAACAAACAACGCTATGGAGTTCGAATAACAGCAGTAAAGACTGCCTGAGGTGATTAAAGTCATTAATGAGGAGTCGCGCGCGGAGCGATGTGAGTGTTTACATGTTTTAGCATTTATATGTGTCTGTCGGAGTATTAATGTGACTTACATACAAATATCAGTGTCTCTGAGTGTGGAGTGCGGGACGAGTGTCAATAATTATAAGATTAACACAGTCAGTGCTGCGAGAAATCAGTAATAACAACTGAATTGTGACATAAGGGTGTCAGTAGATATTAACACTGTCAGTGCTGTGATATAACATAACATAATACTGTCATTATTAATAACATCAGTACTGAGATAACATAATACTGTCATTATTAATAACATTAGTCCGGAGATAACATAATACTGTCATTATTAATAACATTAATCCGGAGATAACATTAAAACTGTCATTATTAATAACATCAGTACTGAGATAACATAATACTGTCATTATTAATAACATTAGTCCGGAGATAACATAATACTGTCATTATTAATAACATTAGTCCGGAGATAACATAATACTGTCATTATTAATAACATTAGTACTGAGATAACATAATACTGTCATTATTAATAACATTAGTCCGGAGATAACATAATACTGTCATTATTAATAACATTAGTCCGGAGATAACATAATACTGTCATTATTAATAACATTAGTACTGAGATAACATAATACTGTCATTATTAATAACATTAGTCCGGAGATAACATAATACTGTCATTATTAATAACATCAGTACTGAGATAACATAATACTGTCATTATTAATAACATTAGTACTGAGATAACATAATACTGTCATTATTAATAACATTAGTCCGGAGATAACATAATACTGTCATTATTAATAACATTAGTACTGAGATAACATAATACTGTCATTATTAATAACATTAGTCCGGAGATAACATTAAACTGTCATTATTAATAACATCAGTACTGAGATAACATAATACTGTCATTATTAATAACATTAGTCCGGAGATAACATAATACTGTCATTATTAATAACATTAGTACTGAGATAACATAATACTGTCATTATTAATAACATTAGTCCGGAGATAACATTAAAACTGTCATTATTAATAACATCAGTACTGAGATAACATAATACTGTCATTATTAATAACATTAGTCCGGAGATAACATAATACTGTCATTATTAATAACATTAGTACTGAGATAACATAATACTGTCATTATTAATAACATTAGTCCGGAGATAACATAATACTGTCATTATTAATAACATAGTCCGGAGATAACATAATACTGTCATTATTAATAACATTAGTCCGGAGATAACATAATACTGTCATTATTAATAACATCAGTACTGAGATAACATAATACTGTCATTATTAATAACATTAGTCCGGAGATAACATAATACTGTCATTATTAATAACATTAATCCGGAGATAACATTAAAACTGTCATTATTAATAAACATCAGTACTGAGATAACATAATACTGTCATTATTAATAACATTAGTACTGAGATAACATAATACTGTCATTATTAATAACATCAGTACTGAGATAACATTAATAATGTGATTAATAACATCAGTACTGTGATATAACATCAATACTGTCATTAATACTGTGATGAATAACATCAGTGCTGTGATATAACATTAATACTGTGATTAATAACATCAGTACTGTGATATAACATTAATACTGTCATTAATACTGTGATTAATAACATCAGTACTGTGATATAACATTAATACTGTCATTAATACTGTGATTAATAACATCAGTTCTGTGATATAGCATTAATACTGTGATTAATAACATCAGTACTGTGATATAACATCAATACTTTCATTAATACTGTGATTAATAACATCAGTACTGTGATATAGGCCTAACATCAATACTGTCATTAATACTGTGATTAATAACATCAGTACTGTGATATAACATTAATACTGTCATTAATAATGTGATTAATAATATCAGTACTGTGATATAACATTAATACTGTCATTAATAATGTGATTAATAACATCAGTACTGTGATATAACATTAATACTGTCATTAATACTGTGATTAATAACATCAGTACTGTGCTATAACATTAATACTGTCATTAATACTGTGATTAATAACATCAGTGCTGTGATATAACATTAATACTGTCATTAATACTGTGATGAATAACATCAGTGCTGTGATATAACATCAATACTGTCATTAATACTGTGATTAATAACATCAGTACTGTGATATAACATTAATATAATGTCATTAATAATGTGATTAATAACATCAGTACTGTGATATAACAAAAATACTGTGATTAATAACATCAGTGCTGTGATATAACATTAATACTGTCATTAATACTGTGATTAATAACATCAGTACTGTGATATAACATTAATAATGTCATTAATAATGTGATTAATAACATCAGTACTGTGATATAACAAAAATACTGTGATGAATAACATCAGTGCTGTGATATAACATCAATACTGTCATTAATACTGTGATTAATAACATCAGTACTGTGATATAACATTAATAATGTCATTAATAATGTGATTAATAACATCAGTACTGTGATATAACAAAAATACTGTGATTAATAGCATCAGTGCTGTGATATAACATTAATACTGTCATTAATAACATCAGTGCTGTCATGTTCTTCCTTCCTGGTCTGTATTTTTTCACATGTCTCGTTTTATTTTTTGTTTGCAGATTTCTGTCTCCGCCTCAATGTGTGACTCTAATGCAAGTGTGTGTTGAGTGAGTGAGTGTGTGTGTGTGTGTGTGTGTGTGTGTGTGGTGTGTGTGTGTGTGTGTGTGCTGATCCATCATGACAGAGCTGTGTGTGAAGTGGTCGTGTGAGTACTGCACGTATGAGAACTGGCCGTCTGCTATTAAATGCACCATGTGTCGGGCGCAGAAACCCAGCGCAACCATCATCACAGCGGAGCCGTTCCCGGGCCGACCCGACCCGACCGCGGGACACCCGTGGGACCCGGTTCTCATCTGTCCCGACTCCAGCGCCCGGCCCCGGGTCCGGTCGGCCCAGTCCGTGGAGCCCAGTGGGAAGTGGTCGTGTCAGGTGTGCACGTTCCTGAACTGGCCCAGATCGACGCGCTGTACTCAGTGCCGAAGCCTTCGGGCCACAGAACCGGCCTCCGGCACCGGCCGACCCGCGCCGGACCCGTGTGAGGAGTACAACGACCGGAACCGGCTCAACATGCGTGTGCAGTGCTGGACCTGCTCGGGCTGCTCGTACGAGAACTGGCCCAAATCCCCTCGCTGCATGGTGTGTGACCAGCCCAGACCCAACGACGCCTACCAGCCCGTCGAGCCCGACGAGATTAACGAGACGGAGCGCAGACGTGCGCGGGGGGTGTGTAGCGGAGCGCGCCGACACTCGCCCAGCTCGTCCTCACGCGAGCCGGAACTGCAGATCGAGCTCGCCGCCGGAGCTCAGAGCGGGAGAGACGAGAGAGAGATGGACTTCAAGAAGCTCAAGCAGATCAAGAACCGCATGAGGAAAACAGACTGGCTGTTTCTCAACGCCTGCGCTGGTGAGTGTCTTTCGTAGGGTGTTCGGTCTTAGGGCCCTATTTTAATGATCTAAGCACATGGTCTGAAGTGCATTTAGGGCGTCCGAATCCACTTTTGCTAGTTTAACGACGGGAAAAATGGTCGGCGCTCCCAGTGCATGGTCTAAAAGGGTATCTCTATTAATGGGTGTGTTTTGTCTCTGTTCTCTTAAAGGGGACATATCATGCTAAATCTACTTTTTTAGCCCTTAAATGCCTTTTGTTGTATATTTGGAGTGTTTATAAGTACAGAAAAGTTGAAATCAGTCTCTTCGGGAACTTCGTTGATATCTTTATATTCTGTTTTGGTCACATTTTTCAACCGGTTTAGATTTTTCTGTAATCTATGACGTTTTGTGAACTATTACGTCAAAGTATTTGCAGCGGAACTGCCAAATAAGTACATCGACTTCCGGCCAAACACTTTGAGCAATCCGCCATTTTTATTTCTCGTTGCAATTTTGTAGTCCAAGTTCAAGGATGCAGAAGTTACGAGAGGGTACGTCAAAATGTTGGGTTGTTGGATGTAGCAACCCACACGCTTCATTACACCGTATGCCAGATCAGAACCTCTTTGAAGTGCCTGTTTGAGTTTTATTTTTCACGGAAATGTACCCACATTTGTGGGTAAAGTCATGTTTGTGTGCGCGAAGCACTTCATGGATAACTAAGTTAACGTCACTTCAGCAACCTCCGCCAGTATAAAGAAGGATTTGCCGATAGACTTCGTCTGATTGAGGGGTCAGTTCCTTCTATCTTTGGAGACGACGAACAAAGCACTTCGGTAAGCTGTAAATAACGTACTACATTCTTAAAACACACGGTGGTCATGGTTTAGCAGTTGTCTTGTTAGTGTGCTTGTTTTAACAAGAGAAATAATCGACTTTTCTTTAATTGTTTATAATATAACTTATATTTTGTTTTGTGGGTATTAAATAGTCGTTGTAAATCATGCAGTATTGTAGTAGTTGGCATGGATGGAGAACTTACTGTAAATACAGTACACCATTGCGATACATCCATATGAAGACGTTGTTCTGCAGGTTCGTCGTCTTTATTTTCATCTCGCTCCGACTCTGGCTCGAACATGTAAGGCTTGATGGACAAGTCTTCCGTTGTTGACATTTTGTAACAAAAGTTTCTGTTCCACTAGATAATCGTATCTCTGCTATAAAACTACAAAAATTGCCGAACGGGGTGGAGTTGAACCGAGTGTCACCTCTGCGAGCTGGAGAGGGGGCGGGGTATGAAGTGTCGCATTTGTATTTAAAGAGACCGCACCAAAACGAGTTGATCTCAGACGCACATCAGAAAAGCGGTAGAAAAGTGGCCTGTGGAGCTATAATAATGAGGAATTCAGACCCAAGCATTGCAGTTCTGCTTTAAATAGACCACAAATGTATGATTTATATGTAAAAAAGGAACGATTTAAAAGCATGATATGTACCCTTTAATAAATAATGGGTGTGTTTTGGGCGTAAAGTGAAATAAACCAATCAGACTCTCATATCCCATTTCCTTTAAAAGCCAGTTGCGCTCGTGCCATAACGGATTCGCTATTTACATATAGCGAGGAAACGGCTCTTCTCGTGCGCGAGATTAAAGCTGTGTGTGTGTGTGTATGTGAGTGAGTGAGTGTGTGAGTGAGTGAGTGAGTGAGTGAGTGAGTGAGTGAGTGTGAGTGAGTGAGTGAGAAGGAGGTTAAAGTTGTGTGTGTGTGTGAGGTTAAAGCGAGACCATCTACGTGACAAGCTGGATTCAACCATATCTTTATGTACACAATAATAATCTTTTACATTGTAATCCTATTATTTTTAATATTTGCCATGTTTTTCTGCTGTTGCGTGTCCCTGTGTGTGTAATAAGCAGACTGTGTGTGTGTGTGTGTGTGTGTGTAATAAGCAGAGTGTAGCGTTGTGGACCGGCCTATAGTCGCACATTACTAACGCGCTCTTTAAATAAAAAAAAAACACTGCGCCATAGACTTTAGAGCAGGTTCAGTTGGTCAATGTCTCAGTCTATTTCAGTTCCTCAAAATAGCAGCGCTCCAACAATGTGCCTGAACACACTTGTGTTCTCAGACTAGCCGCCCATGGGCCGCAGATGTGCACAAATGCATTTGCTATTTAAACAACATGGCGCAGGAGGAGAAAATGAAACATTGTCGGGCTGAAACTGGCAAAACACACTTGCCTGGCGTCGATTGCTCTGGGTGTATGATCGGCCCTTAGTCTCGCATAGCCAGATTTATCATGTTAGGTCACTCGTGGCAGATTATACGCATACACAGCTCCTGTCTGTTTGAATGGGGAAAGATTGACATGCTTGTCACGATAATTGTGTTTCAAAAAATCCATTTCAAATCAGTCTGGCGTGAACATTTGTGGATAAAATAACTTGAAGAACCATCGCTGATGCCAATATTGTTCATGTCGCTGGATTGACTTTTTACTCACAGCCAAAATGCAGTTTATTTCGGCATCTGTCTGCTATATTATTACATTTATGTTTATGCATTTGCCAGATGCTTTTATCCAAATCAACTTGCATTGCATTCAAGGCACACATTTGATCAGTTCACTTATTCCCAAATAAAATATTTATAATGTGATTAGGTGTAGTTAATATTGTGTATAAAAACAAATATAACAAATATTAAATATTAGTTATATCACATACATTTATATATTACTAAACACTTTAGTGTCACTCTAACAGCTGAAATCACTGAAATGATTGAGACACTGTTATTAATATCATTGCACAACAACAAGTAAACACACACACACGTGACAGTGACCTTTACTCTGATTCAGAAGCATCCGAACCCTGCGAGTGTGTGTCAATGAGCAGCTCGTGTTCTGGGTCGGTCTGACATGTGCAGATCTGTGACTGACCTCTTCAGACGCTGCCCTTTAAAACATGTTATCCTCATATCTCATCATCATGCTTGATCATTAATCTAATAAACATTTCCCTACCACTGATCCCTGACTTTTGGAGCGAGTGAAGAGAGTGTATGCGTCACTACGGTTACAACATGAGAGCAGAAACATGGGCGAACTGAGGACGGAACACTGGAGCGAAACATAGGACGAACACTGAGAGGGAAACACTGAGAGGCAGAAACACTGAGGGCAGAAACATGAGAGACAGAAACACTGAGAGACAGAAACACTGAGAGACAGAAACACTGAGGGCAGAAACACTGAGGGGCAGAAAGAACACTGAGAGGCAGAAACACTGAGAGCAGAAACACTGAGAGACAGAAACACTGAGAGACAGAAACACTGAGAGACAGAACATGAGGCAGAAACACTGAGAGACAGAAACACTGAGAGACAGAACACTGAGGGGAGAAAACACTGAGAGGCAGAAAGACACTGAGAGACAGAAACACTGAGGGGCAGAAACACTGAGAGGCAGAAACACTGAGAGACAGAAACACTGAGGAGCAAAACACTGAGAGGCAGAAACACTGAGAGGCAGAAACACTGAGGCAGAAACACTGAGAGGGCAGAAACACTGAGAGACAGAAACACTGAGAAGAAGAGAGACAGAAAATGCGAGCTGAGAGCAGAAACACTGAGAGGCAGAAACACTGAGACGAAACTGAGGGGCAGAAACACTGAGAGGCAGAAACACTGAGAGACAGAAACACTGAGAGGCAGAAACACTGAGAGGCAGAAACACTGAGAGACAGAAACACTGAGAGGCAGAAACACTGAGGGCAGAAACACTGAGAGCAGAACACTGAGAGGCAGAAACACTGAGAGCAGAAACACTGAGAGCAGAAACACTGAGAGGCAGAAAACACTGAGAGGCAGAAACACTGAGGGCAGAAACACTGAGGGGCAGAAACACTGAGAGACAGAACAGAGCGAAACACTGAGAGGCAGAAACACTGAGAGACAGAAACACTGAGAGGAACTGAGAAAACACTGAGAGACAGAAACACTGAGAGGAGCAGAGAGAAAACACTGAGAGACAGAAACACTGAGAGACAGAAACACTGAGGGGCAGAAACACTGAGAGGCAGAAACACTGAGAGGCAGAAACACTGAGAGGCAGAAACACTGAGGGCAGAAACATGAGAGAGAAACATAGGCGAAACACTGAGAGACAGAAACACTGAGAGACAGAAACACTGAGAGACAGAAACACTGAGAGACAGAAACACTGAGAGACAGAAACACTGAGAGGCAGAAACACTGAGAGGCAGAACATGGGGCAGAAACACTGAGAGGCAGAAACACTGAGGGGCAGAAACACGAACAGAAACACTGAGGGGCAGAAACACTGAGAGGCAGAAACACTGAGAGACAGAAACACTGAGAGGCAGAAACACTGAGGGCAGAAAACAGAACAGAAACACTGAGAGGCAGAAACACTGAGGGGCAGAAACACTGAGAGACAGAAACACTGAGAGGCAGAAACACTGAGGGGCAGAAACACTGAGGGGCAGAAACCACTGAGAGACAGAAACACTGAGAGACAGAAACACTGAGAGGCAGAAACACTGAGAGACAGAAACACTGAGAGGCAGAAACACTGAGAGACAGAAACACTGAGAGACAGAAACACTGAGAGGCAGAAAACACTGAGAGCATAAACACTGAGAGAGACATGAGCAAACACTGAGAGACAGAAACACTGAGGGGCAGAAACAACATGAGAGGCAGAAGAACACTGAGAGGCAGAAACACTGAGAGGCAGAAACACTGAGAGGCAGAAAACACTGAGGGGCAGAAACACTGAGGGGCAGAAACACTGAGAGACAGAAACACTGAGGGGCAGAAACACTGAGGGACAGAAACACTGAGAGACAGAAACACTGAGAGGCAGAAACATGAGAGGCAGAAACACTGAGGGGCAGAAACACTGAGGGACAGAAACATGAGAGACAGAAACACTGAGAGACAGAAACACTGAGAGGCAGAAACACTGAGAGGCAGAAACATGAGGGGCGAAAACACTGAGAGACAGAAACACTGAGAGACAGAAACATGAGAGGCAGAAACACTGAGAGACAGAAACACTGAGAGGCAGAAACACTGAGAGACAGAAACACTGAGGGGCAGAAACACTGAGAGACAGAAACACTGAGAGGCAGAAAACATGAGAGGCAGAAAACACTGAGGAGACAGAAACACTGAGGGGCAGAAACACTGAGGGACAGAAAGAAGACGAAACACTGAGAGGCAGAAAACACTGAGAGTCAAAACACTGAGAGCAGAAACACTGAGAGGCAGAAACACTGAGGGGCAGAAACACTGAGAGGCAGAAACACTGAGGGCAGAAACACTGAGGGCAGAAACACTGAGAGGCAGAAACATGAGGGCAGAAACACTGAGGGACAGAAAACAACTGAAGACGGAGACAAACACTGAGAGGACAGAAACACTGAGGGGCACGAGAAACACTGAGAGGCAGAAACACTGAGAGGGCAGAAACACTGAGGGGCAGAAACACTGAGAGGCAGAAACACTGAGGGGCAGAAAACAGAACAACTGAGGGGCAGAAACACTGAGAGGGCAGAAACACTGAGGAGACAGAAACACTGAGAGGCAGAAACATGAGGGGCAGAAACACAGAGGCAGAAACATGAGGGGCAGAAACACTGAGGGGCAGAAACACTGAGAGCAGAAACACTGAGAGGCTGAACACTGAGGGGCAGAAACACAGAAGCAGAAACACTGAGAGACAGAAAACACTGAGGGGCAGAAAAACGAACACTGAGAGGCAGAAACACTGAGAGGCAGAAACACTGAGGGGCAGAAACACTGAGAGGCAGAAACACTGAGCGGCAGAAACACTGAGCGCAGAAACACTGAGGGGCAGAAAAAGAGCAAACACTGAGGGGCAGAAACACTGAGGGGCAGAAACACTGAGGGGACAGAAACACTGAGGGCAGAAACACTGAGAGACAGAAACACTGAGAGGCAGAAACACTGAGAGGCAGAAACACTGAGGGGCAGAAACACTGAGGGGCAGAAACACTGAGAGGCAGAAACACTGAGAGACAGAAACACTGAGAGACAGAAACACTGAAGAGGCCTGAGGAAGAAACACTGAGAGGCAGAAACACTGAGAGGCAGAAACACTGAGAGCAGAAACACTGAGAGACAGAAACACTGAGAGGCAGAAACACTGAGAGGCAGAAACACTGAGGGGCAGAAACACTGAGGGGCAAAAACATGAAACAGAACATGAGGGCAGAAAACTGAGAGACAGAAACACTGAGAGACAGAAACACTGAGAGGCAGAAACACTGAGGCAGAAACACTGAGAGGCAGAAACACTGAGAGGCAGAAAACACTGGAGGCAGAAACACTGAGAGGCAGAAACACTGAGAGGCAGAAACACTGAGAGGCAGAAACACTGAGGGGCAGAAACACTGAGAGCAGAAACACTGAGAGGCAGAAACACTGAGAGACAGAAACACTGAAAAAAAAAAAAAAAAAAAAAAAAAAAAAAAAAAAAAAAAAAAAAAAAAAAAAAAAAAAAAAAAAAAAAAAAAAAAGAAACACTGAGAGCAGAAACACTGAGAGACAGAAACACTGAGTGGCAGAAACACTGAGAGACAGAAACACTGAGGACAGAAACACTGAGGGCAGAAACAGAGACAGAAACACTGAGGGGCAGAAACACTGAGGGCAGAAAACACTGAGAGGCAGAAACACTGAGAGGCAGAAACACTGAGGGGCAGAAACACTGAGAGGCAGAAACACTGAGGGCAGAAACACAGAGGACAGAAACACTGAGGGGCAGAAACACTGAGGGGCAGAAAACACTGAGGGGCAGAAAACACTGAGGGGCAGAAACATGAGGGGCAGAAACACTGAGAGCAGAAACACTGAGAGGCAGAAACACTGAGGGCAGAAACACATGAGAGGCAGAAACATGAGGGCAGAAACACGAGAGACAGAAACACTGAGGGCAGAAACACTGAGGGGCAGAAACACTGAGAGGCAGAAACATGAGAGGCAGAAACACTGAGGGCAGAAACACTGAGGGCAGAAACACTGAGGGGCAGAAACATGAGGGGCAACTACAGAAACACTGAGAGCAGAAAAACACTGAGAGGCAAGAAACACTGAGGGCAGAAACACTGAGAGGCAGAAACACTGAGGGGCAGAAACACTGAGGGGCAGAAACATGAGGGGCAGAAACACTGAGGGGCAAGAAACACTGAGGGGCAGAAACACTGAGAGGCAGAAACACTGAGAGGCAGAAACACTGAGGGCAGAAACACTGAGGGCGCAGAAAGAAACACTGAGGGGCAAAACACTGAGAGGCAGAAAAAGAAAACACTGAGGGCAGAAACACTGAGGGGCAGAAACACTGAGGCAGAAACACTGAGGGGCAGAAACACTGAGGACAGAAACACTGAGGGGCAGAAAACACTGAGGGCAGAAACACTGAGGGCAGAAACACTGAGGGGCAGAAACACTGAGCGAGCACTGAAAACGAGAGGCAGAAACACTGAGGGGCAGAAAACTGAGGGCAGAAACACTGAGAGGCAGAAACACTGAGAGCAGAAACACTGAGGGCAGAAACACTGAGAGGCAGAAACACTGAGAGGCAGAAACACTGAGGGGCAGAAACACTGAGGGGCAGAAACACTGAGGGGCAGAAAACTGAGAGGCAGAAACACTGAGAGGCAGAAACACTGAGAGGCAGAACAGAGAAAACACTGAGGGCAGAAACACTGAGAGGCAGAAACACTGAGGGCAGAAACACTGAGAGACAGAAACACTGAGAGGCAGAAACACTGAGAGGCAGAAACACTGAGGGGCAGAAACACTGAGGGCAGAAACACTGAGAGCAGAAACACTGAGAGCAGAAACACTGAGAGACAGAAACACTGAGAGGCAGAAACACTGAGAGGCAGAAACACTGAGAGGCAGAAACACTGAGAGGCAGAAACACTGAGAGGCAGAAACACTGAGAGGCAGAAACACTGAGAGACAGAAACACTGAGGGGCAGAAACACTGAGGGGCAGAAACACTGAGGGGCAGAAACACTGAGAGACAGAAACACTGAGAGACAGAAACACTGAGAGGCAGAAACACTGAGGGGCAGAAACACTGAGTGGCAGAAACACTGAGAGACAGAAACACTGAGAGGCAGAAACACTGAGAGG
>CM070830.1:40826315-40853815 GCA_036326025.1 Chrosomus eos | reverse complement strand
TCCTCCCGAAATAACCATATATGAGCTTACAATAACTGATGAACTTAACACAGTTATGACACTGAACTTTAACTGAGTTCATCTGAATAATAACACTCTTGAGTTTTTAGATCTGACTACATTTGTGTTGTGATTTTATTCGTCAGTGCTGCTGTTTATTGCACTAGTTTCTCACTGTGTGTGTGTGTGTGTGCGTGTAGGAGTATCTGGAGGCCGGCGCGGACCTCATCGAGACGAACACCTTCAGTAGCACCAGCATCGCTCAGCAAGACTACGGCCTCGAGGATCTGGTGAACGTTTGCTTTATAATGTGTTTGACATTATGAGAGATTCATGCGTTTGTGAATGTAAAACTCTGCAAAATTGCAGTTTTTGTCTCCTGAAAGAAAGAAACGATTCTGAACTGAAACGAGTCGTCAGTAATTCAGTCTCACTTTCTGCTGATCCTGTAGGTTTGTAACTAATTAGCATAATGTCCACCTGCGATCTTGATTGGCTGTGGAGCGTCTTTTAGCTCCGCCCTCAAACACTATTGTATCTGAGACTGGGATAGTTTGGTTCGTGTTGTTCGTGTCGAGAAGACGCTGTTTTCTGAGATTGATACGGTAAAAACACACGCCATCGTTACTGTTCGTATCACTGAGATTCTGATATGATAATGAGTGCTTGCTTTCTGACCAATCAGAGCAAAGCGTTTCTCAGAGAGGCGGGGCTTAGAGAGACTGAATCTTTATAGAAGTGTTTTAGACACTGAGAGAGAAGAGATGATGATGCAGTGGACATTATGAGGAAATAAAGTGTTTATGACTGTACATGCATGTGAACAACATTAGCAAGCTTTAAAATAGCAAAACAGGGCACATTAAATGATAAAGCATTATTTGTTGAGTCAGTAACGTGTGTGTGTGTGTTGTTGTGTGTCAGGCGTATCGGCTGAATAAAGCGTCTGCTGAACTGGCCCGGAGAGCGGCTGATGATGTCACAGCTCAAACAGGTCACACACACGCCAGTCTCTCCTCATGATCGTAGCGTAACGTTCGTAGCGTTCGTGACGGTGTTGTTGTCATTGGCAGGTTGTAAGCGGTTTGTCGCAGGAGCTTTGGGTCCCACCAATAAAACACTGTCTGTGTCGCCGTCAGTGGAGAGACCCGACTACAGGAACATCTGTAAGTGTGTGTGTGTGTGTGTGTGTGTGTTCAGCGTTAGGGTTACATCAGTAAGACAGACAGAAAGAGTGTGTGATGAACATGTGCTGCTGTTCGTCACGCTTGACGTGTGTGTGTGTGTTCAGCGTTCGATGAGCTGGTGGAGGCGTATGAGGAGCAGGTGAAGGGTTTGCTGGATGGAGGTGCTGATGTTCTGCTGGTGGAAACCATCTTTGATACGGCTAATGCAAAGGTACGAGGATCTGATGTATGTTTTAGGTATTAGATGTATAGAAGGTATTATTTGGGTTCTTCTACATGTTTTTTTGTGTATTATTTCTGTATTAACATTTACTGATGTGTGTTTCTATCAGGCGGCTTTATTTGCCATCGACAGACTGTTTGAGGAGAGTTATGAACCTCGACCGGTGTTAGTAAGTCACTCACTGAACCTGATCTTCTCACTGAGTGAGTGCGAGAGTGAGTGCGAGAGTGAGTGCGAGAGTGAGTGCGAGAGTGAGTGCGAGAGTGAGTGCGAGAGTGAGTGCGAGAGTGAGTGCGAGAGTGAGTGCGAGTGTGAGTGCGAGAGTGAGTGCGAGAGTGTCACACTCACTCACTCTCACACTCACTCACTCTCACACTCACTCACTCTCACACTCACTCACTCTCACACTCACTCTCACACTCACTCTCACACTCACTCTCACACTCACTCTCACACTCACTCTCGCACTCGCTCGCTCTCTCTCGCACTCGCTCGCTCCTCTCTCGCACTCGCTCGCTCTCTCTCGCACTCGCTCGCTCTCTCTCGCACTCGCTCGCTCGCTCTCTCTCTCGCACTCGCTCGCTCGCTCTCTCTCGCACTCGCTCGCTCGCTCTCTCTCGCACTCGCTCGCTCGCCTCTCTCGCACTCCTCGTCTCTCTCTCGCACTCCCTCACTCTCACTCTCGCACTCACACTCACTCTCACTCTCGCACTCACACAACTCACTCTCACTCTCACCACCTCACACTCACACTCACTCTCGCACCTCGCTCTCCGCCTCACACTCGCTCACCACTCTCGCTCTCACTCTCGCTCTCACTCTCGCCTCACTCTCCACTCTCGCTCGCTCACACTCGCACTCTACTCTCGCACTCACTCTCGCACTCACTCTCGCACTCACTCTCACTCTCCCACTCGCACTCACACTCGCACTCACACTCCACTCACTCTCGCACTCACACTCGCACTCCACTCGCACTCACTCTCGCACTCACTCTCGCTCTCACTCTCACACTCACTCTCACTCCTCACACTCACCTCACTCTCACTCACTCACTCTCCACTCCACTCACTCTCACACTCACTCACTCTCACACTCACTCACTCTCACACTCACTCACTCTCACTCTCGCACTCACTCGCTCTCACACTCACTCTCACACTCACTCTCACACTCACTCTCACACTCACTCTCGCACTCACTCTCGCACTCGCTCGCTCTCTCTCGCACTCGCTCGCTCTCTCTCGCACTCGCTCGCTCTCTCTCGCACTCGCTCGCTCTCTCTCGCACTCGCTCGCTCTCTCTCGCACTCGCTCGCTCGCTCTCTCTCGCACTCGCTCGCTCGCTCTCTCTCGCACTCGCTCGCTCGCTCTCTCTCGCACTCGCTCGCTCGCTCTCTCTCGCACTCGCTCGCTCGCTCTCTCTCGCACTCGCCTCGCTCGCTCGCTCTCGCACCTCGCTCGCTCGCTCGCTCTCTCGCACTCACTCTCGCACTCACTCTCGTGTGAGAGTGAGTGAGTGTGAGAGTGAGTGAGTGTGAGAGTGAGTGAGTGTGAGAGTGAGTGAGTGTGAGAGAGTGTGAGAGTGAGTGAGTGTGAGAGTGAGTGAGTGTGAGAGTGAGTGAGTGTGGAGAGAGGAGGAGCGGATGAGCGATGGAGTGCGAGATGGAGAGAGAGGAGACGAGCGAGTGCGAGAGGAGGAGCGAGCGAGTGCAGAGAGCGAGCGAGCGAGTGCGAGAGAGGAGCGAGCGAGGCGAGTGCGAGAGAGAGCGAGCGAGCGAGTGCGAGAGAGAGCGAGCGAGCGAGTGCGAGAGAGAGGAGCGAGCGAGCGAGTGCGAGAGAGAGCGAGCGAGCGAGTGCGAGAGAGAGCGAGCGAGCGAGTGCGGAGAGAGAGCGAGCGAGCGAGTGAGAGAGGAGCGAGCGAGTGCGAGAGAGAGCGATGCGAGCGAGTGCGAGAGAGGAGCGAGCGAGCGAGTGCGAGAGAGAGCGAGCGAGCGAGTGCGAGAGAGAGCGAGCGAGCGAGGTGCGAGAGAGAGAGGAGCGAGCGAGTGCGAGAGAGAGAGGAGCGGGGCGAGAGGCGAGAGAGTGCAGGAGAGGCGAGCGAGCGAGTGCGAGAGAGAGAGAGCGAGCGAGTGCGAGAGAGAGGAGCGAGCGAGTGAGAGAGAGAGAGCGAGCGAGTGCGAGAGAGAGAGAGCGAGCGAGTGCGAGAGAGAGAGAGCGAGCGAGTGCGAGAGAGAGAGAGCGAGCGAGTGCGAGAGAGGAGAGCGAGCGAGTGCGAGAGAGAGAGAGCGAGGCGAGTGCGAGGAGGAGAGAGAGAGACGAGCGAGTGCGAGAGAGGAGAGAGGAGTGGAGAGAGAGCGAGCGAGTGCGAGAGAGAGCTCGCTCTCTCTCTCTCTCGCACTCGCTCGCTCGCTCTCTCTCGCACTCACTCTCGCACTCACTCTCACTCTCGCACTCACTCTCGCACTCACTCTCGCACTCACTCTCGCACTCACTCTCACTCTCGCACTCACACTCACACTCACTCTCACTCTCACACTCACACTCGCACTCGCTCTCGCACTCGCTCTCGCACTCACTCTCGCACTCACTCTCGTGTGAGAGTGAGTGAGTGTGAGAGTGAGTGAGTGTGAGAGTGAGTGAGTGAGAGAGTGAGTGAGTGTGAGAGTGAGTGTGAGAGTGAGTGTGAGAGTGAGTGTGAGAGTGAGTGTGAGAGTGAGAGTGAGAGTGAGAGTGAGTGTGAGTGTGAGTGTGAGTGTGAGTGTGAGAGTGAGTGTGAGAGTGAGTGTGAGTGTGAGAGTGAGTGTGAGAGTGAGTGTGAGAGTGAGTGTGAGATGTGTGTGAGTGTGAGAGTGAGTGTGAGTGTGAGAGTGAGAGTGAGTGTGAGAGTGAGTGTGAGAGTGAGTGTGAGAGTGAGTGTGAGGTGAGTGTGAGGTGAGAGTGAGAGTGAGTGAGTGTGAGTAGTGAGTGTGAGTGTGAGTGTGAGAGTGAGTGTGAGAGTGAGTGTGAGTGTGAGAGTGAGTGTGAGAGTGAGTGTGAGAGTGGTGTGAGAGTGTGAGAGTGTGAGAGTGAGTGTGAGGTGAGAGTGAGAGTGAGTGTGAGAGTGAGTGTGAGAGTGAGTGTGAGAGTGTGTGTGAGTGTGGAGTGAGTGTGAGTGTGAGAGTGAGTGTGAGAGTGAGTGTGAGAGTGAGTGTGAGAGTGAGTGTGAGAGTGAGTGAGTGCGAGAGTGAGAGTGAGTGAGAGCGTTTGTGTTTGTTATGCCAATGAAAATATGATTAAGTAATATCATGAAACGCGTGTGTGTGTTTGTGTGTGTGCGCGAGTGCGTGAGAGCGACAGCGAGCGAGTGTGTGAGTGTGAGTGTTAGTGTGAGAGCGAGTGAGTGAGAGCGTTTGTGTGTTTGTTATGCCAATGAAAATATGCTTATGTAATATCATGAAACGGTGTGTGTGTGTGTGTGTGTGTGTGTGTGTGGTGTGTGTGTGTGTGTGTTGCGCGCAGATCTCAGGCACCATCGTGGATAAGAGCGGCCGCACACTCTCAGGTCAGACGGGCGAGGCGTTCGTCATCAGCATGTCTCACGCTCAACCACTGTGGTGAGAATCTTCATCTTCTTCTTCATCTTCAGTCTCTCTTCAGTGAGGCGTATGTTCCTCTCAGATCCTTTGATGTGTGTGAGATCTCTGATATACTGTTTTCCAGTATCGGTCTGAACTGCGCTCTGGGAGCCAGTGAGATGCGACCCTTCATCGAGGCCATAGGGAAGAGCACAGGAGCGTTCGTCATCTGTTACCCGAACGCTGGTGAGTCTCTCACACACACACACTCTCACACACACACTCGCACACACACACTCACACCACACACTCTCACAAACTCTCTCTCACACACACACACACACACACACACACACACACACACACACACACACACACACACACACACACAAACTAACCCTACCTATCCCCACACACAACTTTTTATCACACACTGCATTTTTACATTTTCATCACCCTAGTGTGATTTATACACTGTTTTCCTCATGGAGACCAATGTACATCATCCCCATGATGTAGGTTTGCTAGACACACACACACACACACACACACACACACACACACACACACACACACACACACACACACACCACTGTTGATGAATAACGCTGGATATACACAAACAACCTGTCAAATAAATAAAATTTCACAATATTACTGTTTTTTTCTTGAATTTTTAATCAAATAAATGTAGCCTCTGTAAGTTGAAGAGACTTATTTTGAAAACATAAAAAATCAGACCGATCCAAAACTTTTGACTGGTATTGTGTTTATGCGATGTTATTATGATATATGGAATTATTATCTGGACGTTTCTGACGCCAGTTTGAAATGATTGTTCAGCTCCGCATTTGTTTACAGTGTTCTGCGTCTCTGATCTGTGTGTTTTCAGGGCTTCCCAACACATTCGGAGGCTACGACGAGACGCCCGAGGTCACAGCGTCACATATAAAGGTAACGCAGCGATACACAGACGTGTGTGTGTGTGTGTGTGTGTGTGTGTGAGTTTCTCATGACACACACACTATATTCCCGCAGGAGTTCGCTGTGGACGGTTTGGTGAATATTGTTGGCGGCTGCTGCGGAACGACACCTGATCACATCCGGTGTGTGTGAGATTCATCCTGACGTCAGAGTGTGTGCTAGTGTTGAGATCGCTGAACTCAAGTGTGTGTGTGTGTGTGTGTGTGTGTGTGTGTGTGTGTGTGTGTGTGTGTGTGTGTGTGTGTGTGTGTGTGTGTGTGTGTGTGTGTGTGTGTGTGTGTGTGTGTGTGTGTGTGTGTGTGTTTCAGGGCGATTGCTAAAAGCGTGCGTCATGTTAAACCCAGAGTTCCTCCCACAGACGTGTTCAGTGGTTATATGCTTCTGTCAGGTGCGTCTGAAAACCTTCTCCTAGAATTAACCCTTGATTATTAACGTTTTCACGCATGGACTCACTCACTCACTCACACTCACTCACTCACTCACACTCACTCACTCACTCACACTCACTCACTCACACTCACTCACTCACACTCACTCACACTCACTCACTCACTCTCACTCACTCACTCACACTCACTCACTCACTCACACTCACTCACTCACTCACTCACACTCACTCACTCACTCACACTCACTCACTCACTCTGACACACTCACCTCACACTCACTCACTCACACTCACTCACTCACACTCACTCACTCCACTCACCTCACTCACACACCACTCACTCACTCACTCACTCACTCTGACACACTCACTCACACTCACTCACTCACACTCACTCACTCACACTCACTCACTCACACTCACTCACACTCACTCACTCACACTCACTCACTCACTCACTCACACTCACTCACTCACTCACACCTCACTCACTCACTCTGACACACTCACTCACACTCACTCACTCACACTCACTCACTCACACTCACTCACTCACACTCACTCACTCACACACCACTCACTCACTCACTCACTCACTCTGACACACTCACTCTGACACACTCACTCACACTCACTCACTCACACTCACTCACACTCATCACACTCACACTCACTCACTCACACTCACTCACTCACTCACACTCACTCACTCACTCACACTCACTCACTCACTCACTCACTCACTCACTCACACTCACTCACTCACTCACTCTGACACACTCACTCACACTCACTCACTCACACTCACTCACTCACTCACACACTCACTCACTCACTCTGACACACTCACTCACTCTGACACACACACTCACTCACTCTGACACACTCACTCACTCTGTCACACTCACTCACACTCACTCACTCACTCTGACACACTCACTCACTCTCACTCACTCACTCTGACACACTCACTCACACTCACTCACTCACTCGACACACTCACTCACAACTCACTCACACTCACATCACTCACTCACTCACTCACTCACTCACTCACTCACTCACACTCACTCACTCACCACTCACTCACATCACTCACTCACCACCACTCACTCACTCACTCACTCACTCACTCACCTACACACTCACTCACCACTACTCACTCACTCACTCACTCACTCACTCACTTCACTCACTCACTCACTCACTCACTCACACATCACACACACTCACTCACTCACTCACACTCACTCACTCACTCACTCACACTCACATCACTCACACTCACACTCACTCACTCACTCACATCACTCACTCACTCACTCACTCACTCACTCACTCACTCACCACACGGACTCACTCACTCACTTACACACGGACGCACTCGGATTCACTCACTCACACACACACGGACGCACTAGGACTCACTCACACACACTCACTCACACACTCACTCACACACACACACACACACACACACACACACACACACACACACACACACACACACCGGACGCACTAGGACTCACTCACTCACACACACACACACACACACACACACACACACACACACACACACACACACACACACACACGGACGCACTAGGACTCACTCTCACTCACTCACTCACTCACTCTGACACACTCACTCACTCACACTCACTCACCACACACACTCACTCTCACACACACGGACTCACTCACTCACTCACACACACGGACGCACTCGGATTCCACACACACACACACACACACACACACACACACACACACACACACACACACACACACGGACGCACTAGGACTCACTAGGACTCACTCACACACACTCGCTCACACACACCGGACGCACTCGGATTCACTCACTCACTCACACACACACACACACACACACACACACACACACACACAGACGCACACGTATTCACTCACTCACTCTCTCTCTCTCTCTCACTCTCTCTCTCTCTCTCTCTCTTCTCACACACTCTCTCTCTCACACACTCACTCATTCACTCACTCACACACACACACACACACACACACACTCTCACTCTCCAAATGTGACGGTGTGTGTGTGGCTCAGGTCTGGAGCCGTTCAGGATCGGCCCGTACACAAACTTCGTGAACATCGGTGAGCGCTGCAACGTCGCCGGATCGCGCAGGTTTGCCAAGCTCATCATGGCGGGACAATATGAGGTATGATTTATTAATATCAGCCTTAAAATATAACATGCATTCAAATCCAGTGAACATTCACAGGATATTTGTTAAGTTTAAGACAGTAAAAATGTGTTTATGTACATTATACCTCTGTGCTGAATATTGTTTACGATTTCACATGACTGTTTACCAGAAGGAAAAGCGGGACTCTTATTATGAAGTTCCCGGAAGTGCAGTGGTTGTTGTTTTTGAGTTGAAACCGCGGTGGTGCAACGGATTGTGTGAATGAATAAACGGATGATCAATTCTAAAGTGTATCTTTTTGAGTAACATATTAACCCTTATATGCATGAATGATTCAGCAAGCATTATTACACAAGCGGGTCTTCAGTGACCCCGATCTCCATCTAACACAGATGATCTCCAACTGCCCTATAAAACTCCTGATATTTTAAAGTAACACTAAGTAGTTTTTCAACCTTCATAATATATTTCCAAGACCCTTGTGATGGTACATCGACTTAAAATAAGTTAAATGACTTGTCTGCCATCGCCTGACGGGGTCTGTATCGCTTTTACTGGCACTATGTAACTTCGGGTTTCGGGTAGGAACCCGTGCACAGAAAGAACTACAAACTTGACTGCTTTACGTCAAGCGCTACAATAGTCATTATTTCGTTTTTCTTTGTTTCTGATGTCGCAATACATCATCCTTTCATGAAATCATGTAACATACTCTACCTTGTCTGTGGACATCGTTCATTCTAAAGCCGGTGCTGGGTAAACAGCGAGCGTGCGTGCGACGGTAGGCTAGATTATTTACGACAGCGGCAATGGACAATTTCGTTTCCAACCAGTAGGGCGACCGAAGAGGAAAAGTTACTTAATGTTACTTTAAACAAAAGAATAAAATAAAGCTCATTTCATTACCTTTTTGATCAGTTTGATCAGATGTTTCCCCATCATCATCACTGTCCTCATCAGAGCTCATTTCTCCAGTACATCAGCATCTGCTCATATTCACCCTCTCAAAATGTGTATCACAGCGCCACCTTGAGGAATAAAGCTGAATGTCACTTATTGAGTCATCAGAGATTCAATTGTTGCTCAAAAAAAATACTTCACTATTACATTCCTTGGGTCACTGGAGACCCTACACAAACTAATTTGAAAACAGACATTCTTTTATTATTAAATATTGTTTCTCTCTCTCTCTCTCTCTCTCTCTCTCTCTCTTCCACACACACACACACTCTCTCTCTCTCTCTCTCTCTCCACCCTCACGCTCGCTCTCTCACCCTCTCTCTCTCTTCTCTCTCTCTCTCTCTCTCTCTCTCTCTCTCTCTCTCTCTCTCCCACACACACACACACACACTCTCTCTCTCTCTCTCTCTCCCACACACACACACACACTCTCTCTCTCTCTCTCTCCCACACACACACACACACACCTCACTACTCTCTCTCGCCTTTCTCTCAAGATTCAAATAGCTTTATTGGCATGGTGAAAGAAATCTTTACATTGCCAAAGCATTCACAACACTATACAATAGAAATAAGTATAAATAATTGTAAACATAAATAAATAAAAATAAAGTATTTTTGTTTTTGTTTTTACATTAAAAATAGTATAATAATTATAATAGTGTCTCTATAGGCGTGTAGTTGGTAGCTCTGTCCTGCAGGAGGCTCTTTCTTCGTGACAGGACCTCACGTACCTGGCTGCCAGGTTTGAGCTCGACATACACACACACACACACACACACACACACACACACACACACACACACACACACACACACACACACACACACACACACACACGTACCTGGCTGCCAGGTTTGAGCTCGCAGGGCTTTCTCCGAGCAGGAGTGGGAGATTTGTCCATATTAGATTTCTGATGTCTTTCTGGTAGGTTGTAAAAAGGTGATAGAAAGAGTCTCTATAGTGTGTATTTGGGGCAGGATGTCAAAAGTGTAGTTCTGTCTCCACCTGGTTCTCTGAGCAGTGAGGCACAGTCGTCTGTCCTTCGGCACCCAGGTCTGTCTGTGTCAGCCTGTCTCGATGCTCAGTGTGTGTGGTTGTGTGTGGTGTCTGTGTCGGCCTGTCTCGATGCTCAGTGTGTGTGTGTGTGTCTGTGTCGGCCTGTCTCGATGCTCAGTGTGTGTGTGTGTGTCTGTGTCGGCCTGTCTCGATGCTCAGTGTGTGTGGGTGTGTGTGTGTCTGTGTCGGCCTGTCTCGATGCTCAGTGTGTGTGTGTGTGTGTGTGTGTGTCTGTGTCGGCCTGTCTCGATGCTCAGTGTGTGTGTGTGTGTGTGTGTGTGTGTCTGTGTCGCCTGTCTCGATGCTCAGTGTGTGTGTGTGTGTGTGTGTGTGTGTGTCTGTGTCTGCCTGTCTCAGATTGCTCAGTGTTGTGTGTTGTGGGGTTGTGGTGTCTGTGTCGGCCTGTCTCGATGCTCAGTGTGTGTGTGTGTCTGTGTCGGCCTGTCTCGATGCTCAGTGTGTGTGTGTCGGCCTGTCTCGATGCTCAGTGTGTGTGTGTGTGTGTGTGTGTGTGTGTGTGTCTGTCTGTGTCGGCCTGTCTCGATGCTCAGTGTGTGTGTGTGTGTGTCTGTGTCGGCCTGTCTCGATGCTCAGTGTGTTGTGTGTGTGTGTGTGTGTGTGTGTGTGTGTCTGTGTCGGCCTTTCTCGATGCTCAGTGTGTGTGTGTGTGTGTGTGTGTGTGTGTGTGTGTCTGTGTCGGCCTGTCTCGATGCTCAGTGTGTGTGTGTGTCTGTGTCGGCCTGTCTCGATGCTCAGTGTGTGTGTGTGTGTCTGTGTCTGCCTGTCTCGATGCTCAGTGTGTGTGTGTGTCTGTCTGTGTCGGCCTGTCTCGATGCTCAGTGTGTGTGTGTGTGTGTGTGTGTGTGTCTGTGTCGGCCTGTCTCGATGCTCAGTGTGTGTGTGTGTGTGTGTCTGTGTCGGCCTGTCTCGATGCTCTGTGTGTGTGTTTGTGTGTGTGTGTGTGTGTGTGTGTGTGTGTGTGTGTGTTGGCCTGTCTCGATGCTCAGACCGTGTTCACTGAGTCTGTACATGCTCAGGACTTTCCTCAGTTTAGGGTCGCTCACTTTACTCAATTCAATTCAAGTATCCTGCCAATTCATATTTTCTGTTTAGGGCCAAATAGCATTGCAGTTTACTTTGTTTGGCTGTTGCGTCTGTCCAATGTTTGAGGTATTTCTCTTTTTGTGTTTTAATATTTGGTTTGGTGTGGCTCTGTCTTTATTGTCAGTCTGTGACGTCAGCTGTAAGACCAATCGGCCGAGGGCGTTCTTCTCCGGCTTCAGCTCTCGGTAGGACAGGGCTTTGTGATGGAGGGTCTGTTCATCACTGTTTTTTAAGTGGGCATGGAATTTAATGGCTCTTTTTTGAATCGTAAATACAAGGGGGTATAATCCTAATTCTGCTCTACAGGCATTGTTTGGGGTTTTGCGCTGAACTCGTAGCAAGATTTTGCACAGCTCGGTCTGCAAAGTCTCTATTGGGTGCTTGTCCCATTTAGTGAACTCTTGGTCTGCGAGTGGACCCCAGACTTCACACCCGTACAGCGCAATGGGCTCTATTACTGTTTTGATGATTTTTAGCCAGATTCTGATTGGGATGTCAATTTGGATATTTCTCTTAATAGCATAGAAAGCTCTCCGTGCCTTGTCTCTCAAATCGTTAACAGCTTTTTTAAAATTTCCTGTGTTGCTAATGTTTATGCCAAGGTAAGTGTAGTCCTGCGTGTGTTCGATGAGCATGTTGTTCAATTTAAAACTTTAAAACAACTTTCTCTCTCTCTTAGGAGGCGTTGAGCATCGCTAAAGCTCAGGTGGAGATGGGCGCTCAGGTTCTGGACATCAACATGGACGAGGGGATGCTGGACGGATCCGCTGCGATGACCCGCTTCTGTAACCTCATCTCCTCTGAGCCTGACATCGCCAAGGTCCAGCTCTCACACACACACTCCCCTCACACACACTCACACACACACTCACTCACACACACACACTCACTCACCACTCACACACACACACACTCTCAGTCACTCACTCACTCACACTCACACACTCTCTCTCACTCACTCACTCACTCACTCACACACACACTCCACTCACTCACACTCACCTCCCCTCTCTCACACACACACTCACTCACTCACTCACACTCACTCACTCACTCACACACACTCACTCACACCACCACACACACACTCACTCATCACACACCACACCCCACTCACTCACTCACTCACTCACTCACTCACTCACTCACTCACTCACATCACTCCACTACTCCTTCCTCACACACCACTCACTCACTCACACTCACTCACTCACTCACACACACACTCACACACACACTCACTCACTCACTCACTCACACTCACTCACTCACTCACTCACACACTCACACACTCTCACTCACTCACACACACACTCACTCACACACACACACACACACACACACACACACACAATCACTCACACACTCACTCACTCACACACCACACACACACCTCACACACTCACTCATCACCTCACATCACTCACTCACTCACTCACACTCCACATCTCACTCACTCACACACACTCACCTCACACACACACCACACACCACACACACACAACACACACACACACACACACACACACACACCCACACCACACTCACCACCACTCACTACACACATCACTCACACACACACCACACACACACACACACAACTCACTCACACACCACACACACCACTCACACACACACACTCACTCACACCTCACTACACACACTCACACACCACCACCACCTCAATCACACACACCTACTCACTCACTACACAACTCTCACTCACTCACCACTCACTCACACTCACTCACACACACTCACTCACTACACACAACTCATCACTCACACACACACTCATCACTCACACTCATCACTCACACTACAACACTCACTCACACACACAACCTCACTCACTCTCACATCACACTCACTCACTCACCACTCACCACTCACACACTCACACTCACTCACTCACTACCACCACTCACACTCACATCACACACACTCACTCACATCACATCCTCACTCACCACTCACTCACTCACACACTCACTCACTCACTCACCACACACAACCACCACAATCACTCCACTCACACACACACACACTCACTCACTCACTCACTCACATCACTCACTCACTCACTCACACACACACTCCATCACTCACTCACTACACTCACTACTCACTCACTCACACACTCACTCACTCACCACCACTCACTCACTCACCACTCACACTCACTCACACACACACACTCTCACTCACTCACCACACTCATCACACTCACACTCCACTCACTCACACACTCACTCACTCACACACACTCACTCACACTCACTCACTCACCACACTCACTCACTCACACACACATCCACCACTCACACTCACCACTCACTCACTCACTACATCACTCACCACTCACTCACCTCACTCACCACACTCACCACACACACACACACCACCACACACTCACACCACATCACCACACCACACTCACTCACACTCACTCACTCACTCACACTCACTCACTCACACTCACTCACTCACCACACACTCACCACACACACACACACACACACACACACACACACACACTCACTCACTCACCACACACTCTCACTCACACACTCACTCACACTCACTCACCTACACTCACTCACACTCACTCACTCCTCACACTCACATCACACTCACTCACTCATCACTACACTCACTCACCACACACACCACCACACACACACACCACTCACACACACTCACTCACACACACTACACACACACTCACACCACACACACACACACACACCACTCACCACACACACCACCACACACTACTCACTCACCACATCACACACACAACTCACTCACTCACACACTCACTCACTACACACTCACTCACTACCACACTCACTCACTCACACTCACACACACACACACCACACACACACACACACACACCACTCACTCACTCACACACACTCACATCACTCACACACACTCACTCACTCACACACACCACTCACACCACTCATCACCCCACACACACATCACTCACTCACACACACACTCATCACACACACACACACACACACACCACCACTACACCACACACACTCACTCACCACACTCACTCACTCACACACACACACACACACACACACACCACACACACCACACACACACACACCACACACCACACACATCACACCACTCACTCACTCACTACACACTCACACACACACACACACACACCACCACATCACTCACACTCACTCACTCACTCACTACTCACTACTCTCACTACACTCACACATCACACTCACACACACACACACACACACACACACACACACACTCACACACACTCACACACTCACACACTCTCACTACACTCACTCACTCACTCACTCACACACACACACACACACACACACACACACACACACAACCACACTCACCACTCACTCACTCACACTCACACACTCACTCACTCACACACTCACCACACTCACTCACTCACTCACTCATCACCACACACACAGACACTCACTCACCACCACCACTACTCACCACCACACACACACACCACACACACACCACACACACACACACACACACACACACAAAACACCACTACTCACTCACTCACTCACTCACTCACTCACTCACTCACACACACACACACACCACACACACACACACACACACACCACACACACAAACACACACACACTCACCACTCACTCACTCACTCACTCACTCACTCACTACTCACTCACACTCACTCACCACACACACACACACACACACAGACACTCACTCACCTCATCACTCACTCACTCACTCACTCAACTCACACACTTCACTCACACTCCTCTCTCTCTCTACTCTCTCTCTCTCATCTCTCTCTCTCATCTCTCTCACACACACACACCACACACACACACACACACACACACACACACACACACACACACACACACTCTTACATCAAGCTCCATATCAGCTCATATCATTCAATTCGATGTAAAAATGTGACCCGTGTTCCTGAAAATTTGATAATTTTGAGGAGCTGGTAAAATGTTGTCCGGAACTGAACCGCTGACCTCGGATCTCTGCTGATCTCTGCTGACCTCTAAACTCTTCTGACCTCTGCTGACCTCTGACCTCTAAACTCTTCTGACCTCTGAACTCTGATGACCTCTGACCTATAAACTCTTCTGACCTCTGCTGCAGGTCCTCTGCTGACCTCTGACCTTTGCTGCAGGTCCTCTGCTGACCTCTGACCTCTGATGCAGGTCCTCTGCTGACCTCTGACCTTTGCTGCAGGTCCTCTGCTGACCTCTGACCTTTGCTGCAGGTCCTCTGCTGACCTCTGACCTCTGCTGCAGGTCCTCTGCTGCAGGTCCTCTGCTGACCTCTGACCTCTGCTGCAGGTCCTTTTCTGACCTCTGACCTCTGCTGCAGGTCCTCTTCTGACCTCTGATGTAGGTCCTCTGCTGACCTCTGACCTCTGCTGCAGGTCCTCTTCTGACCTCTGATGTAGGTCCTCTGCTGCAGGTCCTCTTCTGACCTCTGACCTCTAAACTCTTCTGACCTCTGAACTCTGATGACCTCTGACCTATAAACTCTTCTGACCTCTGCTGCAGGTCCTCTGCTGACCTCTGACCTCTGCTGCAGGTCCTCTGCTGACCTCTGACCTTTGCTGCAGGTCCTCTGCTGACCTCTGACCTTTGCTGCAGGTCCTCTGCTGACCTCTGACCTCTGCTGCAGGTCCTCTGCTGCAGGTCCTCTGCTGACCTCTGACCTCTGCTGCATGTCCTTTTCTGACCTCTGACCTCTGCTGCAGGTCCTCTTCTGACCTCTGATGCAGGTCCTCTTCTGACCTCTGATGTAGGTCCTCTGCTGCAGGTCCTCTTCTGACCTCTGACCTCTGCTGCAGGTGCCGCTGTGCATCGACTCGTCTAATTTCGCGGTGATCGAGGCGGGTCTGAAGTGCTGCCAGGGCAAAGGCATCGTGAACAGCATCAGCCTGAAGGAGGGCGAGCAGGAGTTCCTGCGGCGAGCTCGTCAGGTCCGTCGCTACGGCGCCGCGCTGGTCGTCATGGCGTTCGATGAGGACGGACAGGTGCGTTACGCCACAGTCTGAGTGAACTAGTTCTTTAAAGATGCTTAACTTTAACTCTTCCTTCCAGAACATTGTGTTTAATGTGTAAGTGCACACTGACCTCTGAGAACAGTTACCCAAAATAACACTTCATATTCTGATAATATTTGTGCTTATGTGAGAATCCAGACGTCATTAACACTTTATTATTATAAACGTCTTTGACTCTGTAAATGACCGGCTGGATTATTGCTTGTTCCACATTTAACTGAATAAACATATCCATGCTGATTCTAAGCAGTTTAAATAAATGCATTGGATTGAAATATGATTATTTAAATAAAATAAAATAGTTAATAATAAACTATGCCATGATTTTTTGTGAGTGCTGAAATTTGACCTGTTTCATGAATGACAAAATATGCGTCAGTTGATTAAAATGGTGTAATATATGTTAAATATACATAAATCTTAAATTTAGGTCTAAATATATATTTTCTTAAAGTTAGATAATGTTCTGTTTTAGGCCACTGTTCAATTAATTCCCTGTAATCAGGACCCTTAGCAAGTGTTCTTCTATCTTGGACAATGCCTTTCACCCACAAGATCATTGTCAGACAGAAGAGCTCCTTCAGCGACAGGGTGTTTGTCCTGCTCCACAGACAGACTGAGGAAGTCTTTTGTCCCTCAGGCGATACGGCTTTTTAACTCATCCCTTAATTTAATTTAATTCTCTCTTGTCTGTTTTTAATTGCTGCTACTGGAAACCTGAATTTCCTTAACGGATGAATAAAGTATTTATCTATCTATATCAAAAGCTCCTCTAAATAGTGTGTGTGTGTGTGTGTGTGTGTGTGTGTGTGTGTGTGTGTGTGTGTGTGTGTGTGTTGTGTCCAGGCGACTGAAACGGATCAGAAGGTGCGCATCTGTGCGAGAGCCTATCAGCTCCTGATCAGCGAGGCGGGCTTCAACCCCAATGACATCATCTTTGACCCGAACATACTGACCATCGGCACCGGCATGGAGGAGCACTGCATGTACGCCGTCAACTTCATCAGAGCCACACGCAGCATCAAGGTCTGTCTCACACACACACACACACACACACACACACACACACACACACACACACACACACACACACACACACACACACACACACACACACACACACACACACACACACACACACACACCACACACAGAGCTGTGGTTTATGTGATATATGAGGACATTCCATAGGCGTAATGACTTTTATACTGGAAAAACTATATATTCTATCCCCCTACACTGCCCTGTCCCTAAACCTACCCCTTACAGGAGACATGCTGCATTTTTACATTTTTAAAAAAACAGTGTTTTTTATGTTTTTTAAGCTGTTTGAAATATGAGGACGCATGCAATGTCCTCATAGATCACGTGTAAGTTGTAATACCAGTGTAATACCCATGTCATTATACACATTTGTGTCCTCATATATCACAAAACAAGAACACACACACACACACACAAACACACACACACACACACACACACACACACACACACACACACACACACACACACACACAACACACACACACAGACACTCAGAGACACACAGTATGCCATTGGTCCATGATTCTCTACATGTATTTGACTGCATCTATAATATTTATGTCCCTGTAAGTCGTTTATTTTAAGTGGTGTGTGTGTGTGTGTGTGTGCGTGTGTGTGCGTCTGTGTGCGTGTGTGTGTGCGTGCGTGTGTGTGTGTGTGTGTGTGCGTGCGTGTGTGTGTGTGTGTGCGCGTGCGTGCGTGGTGTGTGTGCGTGCGCGTGCGTGCGTGTGTGTGTGCGTGTGTGTGTGCGTGTGTGTGTGTGTGTGTGTTGTGCGTGTGTGTGTAGGAGAGTCTGCCGGGCGCGAGGATCAGTGGTGGCCTCTCCAACCTCTCCTTCTCCTTCAGAGGGATGGAGGTCATCAGGGAAGCCATGCATGGAGTATTTCTCTACCACGCCATCAAGGTCAGTCTCAGCTCCATCTCAATCTCAGTCTCGGCTCTGTCTCTCGGCTCTGTCTCTCAGCTCAGTCTCAGCTCATCTCAGTCTCATCTCCGTCTCATCTCCGTCTCATCTCCGTCTCGGCTCTGTCTCTCGGCTCTGTCTCTCATCTCAGTCTCATCTCAGTCTCATCTCAGTCTCTCGGCTCTGTCACTCATCTCAGTCTCATCTCAGTCTCATCTCAGTCTCTCGGCTCTGTCTCTCGGCTCTGTCTCTCATCTCAGTCTCATCTCAGTCTCATCTCAGTCTCTCGGCTCTGTCTCTCGGCTCAGTCTCTCGGCTCTGTCTCTCATCTCAGTCTCATCTCAGTCTCATCTCAGTCTCTCGGCTCTGTCTCTCATCTCAGTCTCATCTCAGTCTCATCTCAGTCTCTCGGCTCTTTCTCTCATCTCAGTCTCATCTCTGTCTCTCGGCTCTGTCTCTCATGGTCCGGTCAGGTCATCCTCATTTATATAGCGTTTTAACAATGTAGATTGTTTCAAAGCAGCTTTACAGAGACAAACAAAATTTAAGGTAACAAAGAATGGTTTGGTTTTATAGCGGTTCTTGAATATGTTGTTTCCAGCTAAAGTTAGTTTTGATTGATTCACTTCCCTCGAAATGATCATTTGTTGTTAAATTAGGGGCCGCTAAGACGACGCCGTTCTCTCTAAATATACTTTAAACGCGAAACTGTGATAAACGCTGATGGCGTTCACATGCGCGTTAAGAATTATTGCTGTTGCTGTATTGCTGTAAAAAAAATGCTGTTTTACAGATACTAGACACGTGACTTTCAAATGAAAGATTGGTATCAAAGAGCACACCCAGGTTCCTAACTGACGACGAAGACTTAACAGAGCAGCCATCAAGTGTTAGACAGTATTCTAGGTTATTAGGTGAGGAAGTTTTTTGTCCAATAATTAGAATATCTGTTTTTTCAGAATTTAGTAGTAGGAAATTTTCTAGTCATCCAATTTTTTATATCAGCTATGCATTCAGTTAATTTTGTGAATTGGTAAGTTTCATTAGGTTTTGAAGAAATATACAGCTGAGTATCATCAGCATAACAGTGAAAGCTAATTCCATATTTCCTAATGATATCTCCTAATGGTAGCATGTACAGAGTGAACAGCAGCGGTCCTAGTACTGAGCCTTGTGGTACGCCATACTGAACTTGTGATCGATACGACATCTCTTCATTTACTGCTACAAACTGAAAACGGTCTGATAAGTATGATTTAAACCATGCTAGTGCAATTCCACTAATGGCAACATAGTTTTCTAGTCTATTTAAAAGAATGTTGTGGTCGATAGTATCAAATGCCGCACTAAGATCAAGTAACACTAATAGAGAGATACAACCACGATCGGATGATAGGAGCAAATCATTTGTGACTTTAATGAGAGCAGTCTCAGTACTATGGTACGGTCTAAATCCGGACTGAAAATCCTCGCAGATATTATTTCTTTCTAAAAAGGAACACAGTTGTGAGGATACTGCTTTTTCTAGTATCTTTGACAGAAAAGGCAGATTCGAGATTGGCCTGTAATTGACTAGTTCTGTAGGATCAAGTTGCGTTTTTTTAACAAGCGGTTTAATCATAGCCAGCTTAAAGGTTTTTGGTACGTATCCTAATGACAAAGATGAATTAATGATATCTAGAAGAGGATCTATGACCTCTGGAAGCATCTCTTTCAGTAGCTTAGTCGGTATAGGGTCTAACTTACAAGTTGTCGATTTAGATGATTTAACGAGTTTGCAAAATTCTTCCTCTCCTATAGCAACAAATGAATCAAGTTTTTCGTCATGAAGACTACAATGCACTGTCTGATGCGATACTGTAGTAGACGGTTGCATAGTTATAATTTTGTCCCTGATATTATCAATCTTATAAGTGAAGAAGTTCATAAAGTCATTACTGCTGTGTTTCTTGGAAACTTCTGGGCTTGAAGCTTTCTTTTTCGTTAGTTTAGCCACTGTTTCAAATAAATACCTAGGATTATGTTTATTTTCTTCTAATAGGGTTGAAAAATAAGCAGATCTAGCATCTTTTACAGCCTCTCTGTAAGCAATCGAGCTCTCCTTCCATGAAAATCCGAAATACCTCTAGTTTTGTTTTCTTCCAGTTGCGCTCCATTTTTCTGGCTGCTCTCTTAAGGGCCCGTGTGTGTGTATGTGTGTGTTTGTGTGTGTTTGTGTGTGTGTGTGTGTGTGTGTGTGTGTGTGTGTGTGTGCTCGTTGTACCACGGCGTTGGACTGTTTTCTTTAATCTTCTTTAAGCGCAGCGGAGCAACTGTGTCTAAAGTGCTGGAAAAGAGAGAGCTAAACGTTTCTGTTGCAATATCAAGTTCTTCTAAGCTATCCGGGATGCTGAGATGATGAAACTGATTTGGAAGATTATTGATAAAGCAATCTTTAGTGGCAGAAGCAGGTCCGGATTAAGAGTTCAGAGGCCCCTGGGCACAATGTTTTGTAGACCCCCCACCCCCGTATATTTTGTCCAAGGACATTTTAATATGGCATTTTCAGTTTTACTGACTTAAAAAAAAAATAGACACAATTTTTTACAAAAGGAATTTGTAAAACTATGTTGGGTCGACCTCTGTGCCTCTAGGGGGGTTCGGGGGCATGCTCCCCCGCAAGATTTTTTTTTTACATTTTAAGGTTAAATGCATTAATCTCGTGCTCTTTGAGTGATCAAAATTAAGAGCTTCAACCCATGAACTGCTCGTTGAACAAAGAAAAAGCATTGCTTTGTACCAGGACAATAAAGAGGGCTCAAACATCTTTTTAGTTATGAGAGTCTCAGTCTACATTACATTATTAATGGTGTTTTAGGATACCAAACAATTATTATAAAAATGTAATAATGATTTATATAATTATTCCTGACGTAAAATCCATATAGCCTATACATGTACTATGAAAATTAGTATTTCAAAAGTATATTTAGCTACATTACACTATAGTAAAATTAAAATACTTTTGTCCCAATTTCTTCACTTGCAAGAAATAAACCCTTGAGCTTTTATTAAGGAGAAAACACCAGATAACCATGCTGATCGCGTGAGCAAAGTGCGCACTTTTCTTTAAATCACCCAGCACAAACAGGATCGTTATTCTTAAAGTCTTGTGCTGTTTTATAAAGGCACAAAGCCATATAATGCTTTCGATTTTAGTTCGTTGGCAAAATATAACGCTAGAGACCTTTATGTTAGGTTATATATTTTACATCTCATATGTGTTGGGAAAAGGGAGAAGAGAGTTCGGCAAAAGGCGGATTCGATCTCGGGTCGAGCGCGTCAAAAGCTGCTTTCCAGCACCTAACGCCCTACGCCATTGAATCTAAAAAGACAGGCACTTAGTGCAAATATACGCTCCGTTATCTAAAATGTAAAAAAATATGCAATGAATACATTTCATCAGACCGGCCCTCGCAGCCTCGAAACACTACCGGCCCACCGGGGAAACTCCCGACTCTCCCGATTGCCACTCCGCCCCTGGTGCTGCAGGGCCCCTTAGATGTCGGTTAATCCGGCCCTGGGCAGAAGTGATAGGTCTAACATATTTATAACACGGAGTCGGCTTTGCAGCCTTGGCTAAATGTAATTTACACGAGACTAGAAAATGATCTGAGATGTCGTCGCTCTGCTGCAGAATTTCAACGGCATCAACATCTATTCCATGTGATAATATTAGATCTAGAGTATGATTACGACAATGAGTAGGTCCTGACACGTGTTGTCTCACTCCAATTGAGTTTATAATGTCTTTAAATGCCAATCCCAATGCATCTTTTTCATTATCTACATGTATATTAAAATCACCAACAATTAGGACTTTATCTGCAGTCAATATTAATTCTGATAGAAAGTCAGCAAATTCTTTGATAAAATCTTTATGGTGCCCTGGTGGCCTGTATACAGTAGCCAGCAGAATTCTCAAACGTGATTTATCGTTTACACTATATATTTTTACATTAAGCACCAACACTTCAAAAGAAGTAGATTTAAAACAAGATTTCTTATTGGTTTTGAGAATATTACTATAAATTACTGCAACACCGCCCCCTTTGCCTTTCGGACGAGGCTCATGTTTATAACCGTAATCATGCGGGGTGGACTCATTTAAAGTAATGTAATCGTTTGATTTTAGCCAGGTTGCTGTCAAACACAGCACATCTAGGTCTCATCTCAGTCTCGGCTCTGTCTCTCGGCTCTGTCTCTCGGCTCTGTCTCTCGGCTTTGTCTCTAATCTCAGTCTCTCGACTCTGTCTCGCATCTCAGTCTCATATCATCTCATCTCAGTCTCGCTCTGTCTCTCATCTCAGTCTCATCTCAGTCTCATCTCAGTCTCATCTCAGTCTCGGCTCTGTCTCTCATCTCAGTCTTATCTCAGTCTCGGCTCTGTCTCTCATCTCAGTCTCATCTCAGTCTCATCTCAGTCTCGGCTCTGTCTCTCATCTCAGTCTCAGCTCTGTCTCTCATCTCAGTCTCGGCTCTGTCTCTCGGCTCTGTCTCTCGGCTCTGTCTCGCATCTCAGTCTCGGCTCTGTCTCTCATCTCAGTCTCGGCTCTGTCTCTCATCTCAGTCTCGGCTCTGTCTCTCGGCTCTGTCTCTCGGCTCTGTCTCTCGGCTCTGTCTCAGTGTCATCTCAGTGTCAGCTCAGTCTCAGCTCAGACTCAGCTCTGTCTCAGCTCTGTCTCAGCTCTGTCTCTCGGCTCTGTCTCTCGGCTCTGTCTCAGCTCTGTCTCTCGGCTCTGTCTCAGCTCTGTCTCTCGGCTCTGTCTCAGCTCTGTCTCAGCTCTGTCTCGGCTCTGTCTCAGCTCTGTCTCTCGGCTTAGTCTGTCTCATCTCAGTCTCATCTCAGTGTCATCTCAGTCTCATATCAGTCTCATCTCAGTCTCGGCTCTGTCTCTCATCTCAGTCTCATCTCAGTCTCATCTCAGTCTCATCTCAGTCTCATCTCAGTCTCATCTCAGTCTCATCTCAGTCTCATCTCAGTCTCATCTCAGTCTCATCTCAGTCTCGGCTCTGTCTCTCATCTCAGTCTCATCTCAGTCCCGGCTCTGTCTCTCATCTCAGTCTCTCGGCTCTGTCTCTCGGCTCTGTCTCTCGGCTCTGTCTCTCGGCTCTGTCTCTCGGCTCTGTCTCTCATCTCAGTCTCGGCTCTGTCTCTCATCTCAGTCTCATCTCAGTCTCTCATCTCAGTCTCTCATCTCAGTCTCTCATCTCAGTCTCGGCTCTGTCTCTCGGCTCTGTCTCTCGGCTCTCAGCAAATTCTTTGATAAAATCTTTATGGTGCCCTGGTGGCCTGTATACAGTAGCCAGCAGAATTCTCAAAAGTGATTTATCGTTTACACTATATATTTTTACATTAAGCACCAACACTTCAAAAGAAGTAGATTTAAAACAAGATTTCTTATTGGTTTTGAGAATATTACTATAAATTACAGCAACACCCGCCCCCTTTTGCCTTTCGGACGAGGCTCATGTTTATAACCGTAATCATGCGGGGTGGACTCATTTAAAGTAATGTAATCGTTTGATTTTAGCCAGGTTTCTGTCAAACACAGCACATCTAGGTCTCATCTCAGTCTCGTCTCAGTCTCGGCTCTGTCTCTCGGTCTCCTGTCTCTCATCTCTGTCTCTCGACTCTGTCTCGCATCTCAGTCTCATATCTGTCTCGCATCTCAGTCTCAATCTGTCTCGCATCTCAGTCTCGGCTCTGTCTCTCAATCTCAGTCTCGGCTCTGTCTCTCATCTCAGTCTCATCTCAGTCTCATCTCAGTCTCATCTCAGTCTCATCTCAGACTCGGCTCTGTCTCCTCATCTCAGTCTCATCTCAGTCTCGCTCTGACTCTCATCTCAGTCTCGGCTCTGTCTCTGCGTCTCTGTCTCTCATCTCAGTCTCGGCTCTGTCTCTCTATCTCAGTCTCATCTCAGTCTCATCTCAGTCTCGGCTCTGTCTCTCATCTCATCTCATCTCAGTCTCATCTCAGTCTCGCTCTGTCTCTCATCTCAGTCGTCTCAGCTCTGTCTCTCATCTCTCTCGGCTCTGTCTCTCGTCTCTGCTCTGTCTCTCGGCTCTGTCTCTCGCTCTGTCTCTCGGCTCTGTCTCTCAGCTCTGTCTCGGCTCTGTCTCTCATCTCAGTCTCGGCTCTGTCTCTCATCTCAGTCTCGGATCTCTGTCATCTCGGCTCTGTCTCTCGCTCAGTCTCTCAGCTCTGTCTCTCTGTCTCAGTGTCATCTCAGTGTCAGCTCAGTCTCACTCAGACTCAGCTCTGTCTCAGCTCTGTCTCTCGGCTCTGTCTCAGCTCTGTCTCAGCTCTGTCTCTCGGCTCTGTCTCAGCTCTGTCTCTCGGCTCTGTCTCAGCTCTGTCTCACTCTGTCTCTCCGCTCTGTCTCGGCTCTGTCTCGGCTCTGTCTCTCGGCTTAGTCTGTCTCATCTCAGTCTCATCTCAGTGTCATCTCAGTCTCAGCTTAGTCTCAGCTCTGCTCTGTCTCTCGGCTTTGTTCTAGGCTCTTTATCCTTGTACAAACTCATGAGCAACAGTAAACTTGTGTGTGTGTGCGTGTGTGTGTGTGTGTGTGTGTGTGTCAGTGTGTGTGTGTGTGTGTGCAGGATGCATGACATGGGGATCGTGAACGCCGGAAATTTGCCGTGTATTGACGACATCGATAAAGGCTCCTGCTGCTCTGTGAGAAACATCATCTGGAACGAGACCAGAAGCACAGAAAGCTCCTGCTGTAGCTCAGGTACTGTAGTACCAGAACCGAGACTGGTACCATCCACTCAAACCAGAACATCCGCTCAGAACCAGACCATCCGTCTCTAAACCGAACCAGAACTATCCTTCTAAACCAGAACCAGAACCAATCCGCTCAGAACCAGAACCATTCGCTCAGAGCCAGAACCATCCGCTCAGAACCAAAACCAGATCCATCCGCTCAGACCAGAACCATCCACTCAGACCAGAACCATCCGCTCAGAACCAGAACCATCCGCTCAGAACCATCCGCTCAGAATCCAGAACCATCCGCTCGCTAACCAGAACCATCCGCTCAGAACCATCCGCTTAGACCAAAACCAGAACCATTTGCTCAGAACCAGACCATTCCGCTCAGAACCAGAACTATTCGCTCCTAACCAGTACCATCCACTCAGAACCAGACCATCCGCTCAGAACCATCCGCTTAGAACCAAAACCAGAACCATTTGCTCAGAACCAGAACCATCCGCTCAGAACCAGAACCATCCGCTTAGAACCAGAACCATCCGCTCAGAACCAGAACCATCCGCTCAGAACCATCCGCTTAGAACCAAAACCAGAACCATCCGCTCAGAGCCAGAACCATCCACTCAGAGCCAGAACCATCCGCTCAGAACCAGAACCATCCGCTCAGAACCATCCGCTCAGAACCAGAACCATCCGCTCAGAACCAGAACCATCCGCTCAGAACCATCCGCTTAGAACCAAAACCAGAACCATTTGCTCAGAACCAGAACCATCCGCTCAGAACCAGAACCATTCGCTCTAAACCAGAACCATCCGCTCAGAACTATAACCCGAGCTCGGCGTCTCTGAACAAAAAATAACCAGATCTTGATATTAATATATTTGGTTTGGTGCAAAAACTTGCAGCAGTTTTGACTTGAGAAGTGCTCATGCTGTGTTGTGCTGTGTGTAGAATAACGCTAAAGGAGGAAAAAAGGTTGTTCAGACGGACGAGTGGAGGAGGAGCAGCGTGGAGGAGCGGCTGGAGTACGCACTCATCAAGGTCAGTACACACACTCACTCACACACACACACACACACACCACACACACACCACACACACACACACACACACACACACACACACACACACACCACACACACACACACACACACACACACACACACACACACACACACACACACACACACACACACACACAGCTTCCGGTCTCACTCTTGAATCTGACACTGTACTGAGTTACGGCACTGCAGTTCCTCGAATGGCCACTAGAGGCTGAGACTCAATCTCATAAACCCACATGTTAAAATACACAACTTTACAGCAGAAATAAACATGTTTACAGTCTGGTGCAAAAAGTTGTTTTGGTCTGTATAGCTAATTTTCTCTTCATAAAAACTTTGAGGGGGGTGACACTTTTTTGTAACTCATCAGTTTAAATTATATTTCATATTATATTGTCTGCTGTCTGTTAGCGTCACCTCAGCTAATCCGCCTTGCTGCACATGTTCGTTTATCCGGGAGAGACGCGCGGCCAAGATGGCGACGGCCGGCTCTGCCCACTTTGGGCTTCAAAAACACTCTTCAGAAACACTACGAGTGACGTCACACACACTACGTCCAGTGTTTTTACAGTCTATGGACCAGACATAATGTGTGTGTGTGTGTTCTCAGGGAATAGAGAAGCATGTGGTGGAGGACACTGAGGAGGCGCGTCTTCTCTCGGACCGGTATCCGCGGCCGCTGCATGTGATCGAGGGGCCGCTCATGAACGGCATGAAGACGGTCGGAGATCTGTTCGGGGCCGGCAAGATGTTCTTACCTCAGGTACTGGAGACACACACCACACACACACACACACACACACACACACACACACACACACACACACACACACACACACACCTCAGCCAAACACTGATGATGATGATGAAGCTCTATTGATAAGCTCTCTTCTATCAGCAGTAGGGCTGGGAATCGCTGGGTACTTCACGATACGATACGATATGCGATACATTGTTCACGATACCGATAATATCACGAT
>CM070830.1:40818815-40823815 GCA_036326025.1 Chrosomus eos | reverse complement strand
GTGTGTGTGTGTGTGTGTGTGTCTGTCCTTAGGGTCATTGATCTGGGAGTGATGATTCCCTGTGACAGAATCCTGCGGGAGGCCATTCAAAACAAAGCAGGTGTGTGTGTGTGTGTGTGTGTGTGTGTGGTGTGTGTGTGTGTGTGTGTGTGTGTGTGTGTGTGTGTGTGTGTGTGTGTGTGATGTTCTCCTGTGGAAGTCAAATAATGACAAATGTTTTTGAAACAAAAAAGCTTTTTGAATTGCACTACTTGAAAAAAAATGTGCATTGCATTAACCGTGAGTGAGGAGGACTAACTGCAGATTGAGATTATCTGTAAGCGACTGATATTCCTGCACTTCCAGGATGTCAAATGTTGAATTTTCTGTCAAATTTGTAAAGCGAAATAAAATGGACTGAAAATTGCCGGTTGAATATTATAGGTTGTATTTTTAAACAGAATGAACATTTTGGAAGTGAAATCTGAAAGATGAATATGGATTATAAAATGTTTAATAATAAAAATGTGTGTGAAATGTTTTGAATTGAAATATTCACATTTTAAATATTCAACCATATTGAATTTCAGCCCATAAAAATGCAAGCCCTATAACTAAAATGTTCAAGCTTTTTTGTTTCAAAAACATGTCATTACTTTACTTTCATATTGTCCTCTCTGAATGAGTGTGTTCTCACACGGTTGATTCTCTCTGTGTGTGTGTGTGTGTGTGTGTAGATGTCATCGGTCTCTCCGGCCTCATCACTCCGTCTCTGGATGAGATGATTCACGTGGCTCGAGAGATGGAGCGTCTGGGCCTGAGGATTCCTCTGCTGATCGGGGGGGCGACCACATCCAAGTACGGCTCCGTTCCCGAGGGGTTTACCTGCGTCCCCGAGGGGTTTACCTGCGTCCCCGAGGGGTTTACCTGCGTTCCCGAGGGGTTTACCTGCGTTCCCGAGGGGTTAACCTGCGTTCCCGAGGGGTTTACGTGCGTTCCCGAGGGGTTTACGTGCGTTCCCGAGGGGTTTACCTGCGTCCCGAGGGGTTACGTGCGTTCCCGAGGGGTTTACGTGCGTTCCCGAGGGGTTTACCGGCTTCCCGAGGGGTTTACCCGTTCCGAGGTTTACCGTGCTTCCCGAGGGGTTTACCTGCGTTCCCGAGGGGTTTACCCGTGTCCCCGAGGGGTTTACCGTGCGTTCCCCGAGGGGTTTACCGTGCGTTCTCCCGAGGGGTTTACGTGCGTTCCCGAGGGTTTTTACCCTGCTTCCCGAGGGGTTTACCTGCGTTCCCGAGGGGTTTACCGTGCGTTCCCGGAGGGGTTTACGTGCGTTCCCGAGGGTTTTACCTGTCGTCCCGAGGGGTTTAACTGCTGTTCCGAGGGTTTACTGCTTCCCGAGGGTTTACTCTTCTCCGAGGGGTTTTACGTGCGTCCCGAGGGGTTTACCTGCGTCCCGAGGTTTACCTGCGTCCCTGAGGGTTTACCGTGCGTTCCCGAGGGTTTAACCTGCGTTCCCTAGGGTTTACCTGCCGTTCCCCGAGGGGTTTACCGCCGTCCCGAGGGTTTACCTGCGTTCCCGAGGGTTTACCTGCGTTCCCGAGGGTTTACCTGCGTTCCCGAGGGTTTACCTGCGTTCCCGAGGGTTTACCTGCGTCTCCCGAGGGGTTAACCTGCGTTCCCGAGGGGTTTACGCTGCTTCCCCGAGGGGTTTACTGCGATTCCCGAGGGGTTTACCGTCCCCGAGGGGTTTACCTGCGTCCCGAGGGGTTTACTGCGCTCCCGAGGGTTTACTCGTTCCCGAGGGTTTCACCTGCGTTCCCGAGGGGTTTACCTCGTTCCCGAGGGTTTACCGTTGCGTTCCCGAGGGGTTTACGTGCGTTCCCGAGGGGTTTACCTGCTCCGTCCCGAGGGTTTACCGTGCGTTCCCGAGGGGTTTACCTGCGTTCCCGAGGGGTTTACCGTGCGTTCCCCAGGGGTTTACGTGCGTTCCCGAGGGGTTTACCTGCGTTCCCGAGGGGTTTACCTGCGTCCCCGAGGGTTTACCTGCGTCCCGAGGGGTTTACCTGCGTCCCCGAGGGGTTTACCGTGCGTTCCCGAGGGGTTTACCTGCGTTCCCGAGGGGTTTACCTCGTTCCCGAGGGTTTACCTCGTTCCCGAGGGGTTTACGTGCGTTCCCGAGGGGTTTACCTGCGTTCCCGAAGGTTTACCTGCGTCCCCGAGGGGTTTACTGCGTTCCCGAGGGGTTTACCTCGTTCCCGAGGGGTTTACCTGCTTCCCGAGGGTTTACCTGCGTCCCCGAGGGGTTTACCTGCGTTCCCGAGGGTTTACCTGCGTTCCCGAGGGGTTTACCTGCGTCCCGAGGGGTTTACTGCGTTCCCGAGGGGTTAACCTGCGTTCCCGAGGGTTTACCTGCGTTCCCGAGGGTTTACTCTTCCCGAGGGGTTTACCTCCGTTCCCGAGGGGTTTACGTGCGTTCCCGAGGGGTTTACCGTGCGTTCCCGAGGGTTTACCCGTGCGTCCCCGAGGGGTTACGTGCGTCCCCGAGGGGTTTACGTGCGTCCCGAGGGTTTACCCGTTCCTGAGGGGTTAACCTGCTTCCCGAGGGTTTACCTGCGTTCCCTAGGGGTTTACCTGCATTCCCGAGGGGTTTACCTCCGTTCCCGAGGGGTTTACCTGCGTTCCCGAGGGTTTACCTGCGTTCCCGAGGGGTTTACGTGCGTCCCCTAGGGTTTACGTGCGTTCCCGAGGGGTTTACCTGCGTTCCCGAGGGTTTACCTGCGTTCCCGAGGGTTTACCTGCGTCCCCGAGGGGTTTACCCTGCGTCCCCGAGGGGTTTACGTGCGTTCCCGAGGGTTTACCTGCGTTCCCGAGGGTTTACCTCCGTTCCCGAGGGGTTTACCTCCGTTCCCGAGGGTTTACCTGCGTTCCCGAGGGGTTTACGTGCGTTCCCGAAAGGTTTACCTGCGTCCCCGAGGGTTTACGTGCGTTCCCGAGGGGTTTACCTCGTTCCCGAGGGGTTATCACCAGGTTTACCTCGTCCCGAGGGGTTTACCTGCGTTCCCGAGGGGTTTACCTGCGTCCCCGAGGGGTTTACCTGCGTCCCCGAGGGGTTTACGTGCGTTCCCGAGGGGTTTACCTGCGTTCCCGAGGGGTTTACCTCCGTTCCCGAGGGGTTTACCTCCGTTCCCGAGGGGTTTACGTGCGTTCCCGAGGGGTTTACCGTGCGTTCCCGAAAGGTTTACCTGCGTCCCCGAGGGGTTTACGTGCGTTCCCGAGGGGTTTACCTCCGTTCCCGAGGGGTTTACCTGCATTCCCGAGGGGTTTACCTGCGTCCCCGAGGGGTTTACCTGCGTCCCCGAGGGGTTTACCTGCGTCCCCGAGGGGTTTACCTGCGTCCCGAGGGGTTTACCGTGCGTTCCCGAGGGGTTTACCTGCGTTCCCGAGGGGTTTACCTGCGTTCCCGAGGGGTTTACCTCCGTTCCCGAGGGGTTTACGTGCGTTCCCGAGGGGTTTACGTGCGTTCCCGAAAGGTTTACCTGCGTCCCCGAGGGGTTTACGTGCGTTCCCGAGGGGTTTACGTGCGTTCCCGAGGGGTTTACCTCCGTTCCCGAGGGGTTTACCTGCATTCCCGAGGGGTTTACCTGCGTCCCCTAGGCGTTTACCTGCGTTCCCGAGGGGTTTACCTCCGTTCCCGAGGGGTTTACCTGCATTCCTGAGGGGTTTACCTCCGTTCCCGAGGGGTTTACGTGCGTCCCCGAGGGGTTTACCTGCGTTCCCGAGGGGTTTACCTGCGTTCCCGAGGGGTTAACCTGCGTTCCCGAGGGGTTTACGTGCGTTCCCGAGGGGTTTACATGCATTCCCGAGGGGTTTACCTCCGTTCCCGAGGGGTTTACGTGCGTCCCCGAGGGGTTTACGTGCGTCCCCGAGGGGTTTACGTGCGTCCCCGAGGGGTTTACGTGCGTTCCCGAGGGGTTTACCTGCGTCCCCGAGGGGTTTACGTGCGTCCCCGAGGGGTTTACGTGCGTCCCCGAGGGGTTTACCTGCGTCCCCGATGGGTTTACGTGCGTTCCCGAGGGGTTTACGTGCGTCCCCGAGGGGTTTACCTGCGTCCCCGAGGGGTTTACGTGCGTCCCCGAGGGGTTTACGTGCGTCCCCGAGGGGTTTACGTGCGTTCCCGGGGGGTTTACCTGCATCCCCGAGGGGTTTACGTGCGTTCCCGAGGGGTTTACGTGCGTCCCCGAGGGGACATTAACTCTCGTGAAGATCGGGTCATTAGGCTACTGGCTACTGATCCACTTGTCCGTGCGACACTTCAGTCGCGCCGCGCTACGCTTTATTCCCATGGGTGACGTCACGCGACTTTAACGCGCCCGCAAAGCATCCCGGGAAGGCGGCGCTTCATTGCTGCGCGTCTAAAAGCTGGCCGATGCCCAGCTTTATGCAAATGAATCCGTCAAACGCGAAGCGTCTATCCAATAGAAGTAGAGCATATGGAGACGGAGGGAAGTCTCTCGCAGGTCCTCTGTTCTAATAGGCAACATTTCCCGCTCGGCCAAAAACCGCGCCCATAGCTTTAAACTTGAGGAACGCCATCAATTTACAAATGTGGAGAGGCGTGCAACACCACGCTTCAGTCGTGTCGCAAAAGTGGATCAGTACCGTCTGTCTCGTGTCATAAGATCGTGTCATTAGACTCTAGCTTCACCATCTCGTTATGATTCTTCTGAAGATGTTTTTCTAGTTTTTTTTTCTTAGTTAAATATCAGTAGCGTTCGACTCTCTGTGTTCGACTCTCTTTCATGAATCAGTTCACAGTGTCATTCTGATTCACTGATTCATGGAAAAGAGTAAAAAACTGAACAACTGTTCTTCAGTGTGACTCTTTTGATTCACTGATTCATTTGCATCATCACTCTGAATTATCATATTTTACAATGTTTGAGTGAGATTGATGTAGTTATTGCTTCTAAATGTTTCTTTTAATTACACTGATGATGCTCTGAATTTTCAAAATGATCCTG
>CM070830.1:40808815-40813815 GCA_036326025.1 Chrosomus eos | reverse complement strand
GCTGCGTGTTACAAAGCCTGAATTGCGTGTTACAAAGTCGCAGTTGCGTTTATAAAGTCGCAGTTGCGTGTTACAAAGTCGCTTTTGCGTGTTACAAAGTCGCAGTTGCGTGTTACAAAGTCGCAGTTGCGTGTTACAAAGTCGCAGTTGCGTGTTACAAAGTCGCAGTTGCGTGTTACAAAGTCGCAGTTGCGTGTTACAAAGTCGCAGTTGCAAAGTCGCAGTTGCGTGTTACAAAGTCGCAGTTGCGTGTTACAAAGTCAGAATTGCGTGTTACAAAGTCGCAGTTGCGTGTTACAAAGTCAGAATTGCGTGTTACAAAGTCGCAGTTGCGTGTTACAGTCGCAGTTGCGTGTTACAAAGTCGCAGTTGCGTGTTACAGTCGCAGTTGCGTGTTACAAAGTCGCAGTTGCTTGTTGCAAAATCCGATTTGCGTGTTGCAAAGTCGCAGTTGCGTGTTACAAAGTCGCAGTTGCGTGTTACAAAGTCGCAGTTGCGTGTTACAAAGTCGCAGTTGCGTGTTACAAAGTCACAGTTGCGTGTTACAAAGTCGCAGTTGCGTGTTACAAAGTCGCAGTTGCGTGTTACAAAGTCGCAGTTGCGTGTTACAAAGTCGCAGTTGCGTGTTACAAAGTCGCAGTTGCGTTTACAAAGTCGCAGTTGCGTCTTACAAAGTCGCAGTTGCGTCTTACAAAGTCGCAGTTGCTCTTACAAAGTCCAGTTGCGTCTTACAAAGTCAGAATTGTGTGTTATAAAGTCGAAATTGCGTGTTATAAAGTGGCAATTGCCTGTTACAAAGTCCAGCTGTGTGTTACAAAGTCAGAATTGCGTGTTACAAAGTCGCAGTTGCGTTTATAAAGTCGCAGTTGCGTGTTACAAAGTCGCAGTTGCGTGTTACAAAGTCGCAGTTGCGTGTTACAAAGTCGCAGTTGCGTGTTACAAAGTCGCAGTTGCGTGTTACAAAGTCAGAATTGCGTGTTACAAAGTCGCAGTTGCGTGTTACAAAGTCAGATTGCGTGTTACAAAGTCGCAGTTGCGTGTTACAAAGTCGCAGTTGCGTGTTACAGTCGCAGTTGCGTGTTACAAAGTCGCAGTTGCTTGTTGCAAAATCCGAATTGCGTGTTGCAAAGTCGCAGTTGCGTGTTGCAAAGTCGCAGTTGCGTGTTACAAAGTCGCAGTTGCGTGTTACAAAGTCGCAGTTGCGTGTTACAAAGTCGCAGTTGCGTGTTACAAAGTCGCAGTTGCGTGTTACAAAGTCGCAGTTGCGTGTTACAAAGTCGCAGTTGCGTGTTACAAAGTCGCAGTTGCGTGTTACAAAGTCAGAATTGTGTGTTAAAAGTCGAAATTGCGTGTTATAAAGTGGCAATTGCCTGTTACAAAGTCCAGCTGCGTGTTTACAAAGTCAGAATTGCGTGTTACAAAGTCGAAGTTGCGTGTTACAAAGTCGAAGTTGCGTGTTACAAAGTCACAGTTGCGTGTTACAAAGTCGCAGGAGTTTTGTTCAAACACGCGGATTCATCCAGTGATGAAGCAAGTGAAGTCATTAGGAGCTAGTCGAACTCACCTTTTATGAGTCATTGAATAATTCACTTCAAATGAATGAAACATTTTTAAACAGAGCCTCTAGTAAACGTTATTTTGGCGATCAGCAGTGTTTGAGCATGTGTGTTGTCCGCAGGCGTTCGCGGAGGAGCTGCACGCTCGCGTCCGCAGGGATTGGTGGGCTTACAGCGGAGAGGAGGATCTGACGACCTCTGACCTCCACCGCCTGCGCTACGACGGCATCCGCCCGGCCGCGGGGTATCCCAGCCAGCCCGACCACACCGAGAAACTCACCATGTGGAGACTGGCCGACATCCAGGAGAAAACCGGTGCGGGACTCAGACATGCATCAGTACTGCGTTCCCATTGGCCGTCTCACATCTGTGTGCGCGCTCAGGCCTTGTCCACGCTAACACCTTCTTTTTTGAAAACGCATCTTTTTGTCTTCCGTTCACACTGAGACGGCGTTTTTATAAATGAAAACTAACCTTTTTGAAAATGCTATCCAAAGTGGATAAATATGAAACCGCCGTTATCATGTTGTAGTGTGGACTGTGAAAACGGAGGTATTTAAAAACGATGATGTAAGTTTAGTCATGTGATGCATATTGTACCAATAGATATTCATGTTTATAGTATTGTGCCTGTTATGTGCTGTTCACTTTCACACAGTTCCAGAAATGTTACTTCACACACTCTTCATATCACAGTCCTGCAAACATGGAAAACGTGAGCGGTTTACGTTTTAGACCTAGCATATAATAGTGACTGAGCGAGCTGAACGCTTCAGTGAATGCGGAGATATTTTGCTAAATAAAATGATTGCGCGATAACTCTATTATTTATTTTTCCGTCTGTATCCTCTCAGTGAGCTTTTACGCATGCGGAGTAAAGGTGAATTTAGCGTTTTCAGGCGTTTTCCGAGAGTTTCTCATTCACACTGAAACATCGGAAAATGTTAGTGTGGACGGAGAGCGTTTTCAAACGTGTCTGGACTAATGTAGACGTGGCCTGAGTTGTGATTGGTCAGTCTTTAGCTCACTTGCTTCTGTGATTGTGAGGTTTGTAAATGCCCTATCCTGACGTGTGTCCGTGTTCCTCGCAGGAATTGCTCTGACCGAGTCTTTGGCCATGACTCCCGCCGCATCCGTGTCCGGACTCTACTTCTCCAACCCCAAATCCTGCTATTTCGCTGTGGGGAAAGTTACTAAAGAGCAGGTATGAACCTCACGGTTAACATCAGTAGTTTTTGAATGACGGACCCTCTGATGAGTTTGTTGCAGCAGGTTCAAGTTCACTCATCTTTCATCACCAAAATGAAACATTTAAACGTTTTTTTCCGTAAAAAAAGATTTGTCATGCCTTAAAATAGCTTGAATGTAACTCGACACCCTTGCCTCATTTAGTATACGCTGTTCTATGAATATGCAAGTGAGCCCCGCCTCCACTCACTCACTCACACTCACACACACACACACACACACACACACACACCACACACACACACACACACACACACACACACACACACACACACACACACAACACACAACCACTACTCACTCACTCACTCACTCACTCACTCACTCACTCACTCACACTCACTCACACTCACACACTCACACACTTACTCACTCACTCACTCACTCTCTCGGGCAGGTGGAGGATTACGCGCACCGGAAGCAGATGCCGGTGTGTGAGGTGGAGCGCTGGTTGGGTCCGATCCTGGGCTACGACACCGACTGACAGCGCCAGAACTCTTTCCTCCTGTGATGGACCTTCAGTCGCTCGGTTTTGATGGTTTTGGCCCAGATTTTTTATCTCAAAGAGTCCAAAATAACTCTTATCTTTACACTACAGAGGTGCCGTCAGAGCGCCGCTTTTTAATTACGTTTCTGTTTTTAATGGAACCGTGACGAACACTCACTTTATTTTTAGGCCTGTGGGTTTTATAGGTTGATTTCTTATGACACTGTATTAGATGTAAAGAAAATAATGGTAAGAAACACCATCTTACCCTAAAGACTCGTGCAGATCCTTTATTTCTTTTAGATTCTGATGGCATCATAGAAACGGATAATTTTTTTTAGACACTGTAAATTCAGTATTAACTTTCTGTTTGACTTTACGCTCAAATGTGTGTGTATTTGAGGTCCATAAGAGCAAATGCCTAGTTTTAGTATTAATATTAGATCATAAGAACCGTTAACCGTTATCAGTGTTTAATTAAATTTCTTTTATTTTTCAGTTCGTTAATTTCACACCTGAGAAAAACATTGTGAACATTTCTGTTAAGATGAATGATGAAAGATGTGCTTCCTATATTTTCATATAAATCTGCTCTAAATCAAAACTGTCTTTGCTATGATTGTAACAACTTTATTTACATTAAAGAGATTATTAATTGATCATTCGGGTTTCAGATCATCAGGTTTAGTTCACACATTCTCACATTATATCTGTACTCTCATATTTCTATCCTTATAATATTATCCCAATATTGTCTTTTACTTTTAAATGAATCATTTGATAGTGCACTGACAATGTTGTGCTTCTGTTTTTTAAAAAATACCTGCACATTAGGATACCTAAAATATATAATTGATAAACACATTCATATGTTCCTTGTATAGATGTTCCACTGTTCCCATTTGCTTATTTTTTTGGGAACCAAATGAGGACCTTCCCTTCAGGTTATTTTTAAGTTTTATTTCTATAACTGTGTTAGCCTACTGAAATGTCATTTTTCATTAACAACGTGTATTTTGCTGATGAAGTTTATTAAAACCTGGATAAGATCAAGTCAAAACGCATTATAATTTTCAGGTAAATCCAATTTTATCGCTAAATAGTAATAATAGTAAAACAATGTTATGTTGTATGATAAACACTTTACTGCGCGCGCTTCTGTTTTCCTCAGAAAGCCGCGAACTCGCGTAATTTAAACATAACGGTCATTTTGTCTTGCTGCTGACTGACTGACTAACATTAGTTTATCGACCTCTTTGTGAAATAATTACTTATAATTAATATATGTATATATACGAGAGTAGGCTATAGTGTGATTTCAGAGAGATTTAACACGTCTAATTAGAACATGAAGTTAATCGAGAAGTTTTTGTTTACTGACCAAAAGAGAGAAGAATATCCCGCTATTCAGAGGTAAGAAATTAATGAAATGTTATAGTTGTTAGCTAATCGTTTTAATGTCTGTGAATAAGATTAATATTTTTAAAAAGCCGTATTGTATTACGTAAATGTTATTTGGCGCTTAAAGTAAAATCAGTTTCTGTGTAAATCTTACAAAAATTTCACATGTTTGCTACATAAAAATGGAAAACGAACGTTCCCAGAACTTTGTTCATTACAAAAATTGTTAGCTGGGCCAAAAAACTTTTTTTTTTAATTTAAATATATCATACTGTCAAATTTAACATAAAAAAAAACGAAATTATGAC
>CM070830.1:40778815-40803815 GCA_036326025.1 Chrosomus eos | reverse complement strand
GGGGTAGGTCATATATTTATATATACAGTAATGTAACGTTAAGTCAACGGCGTTCATAAACACGCTGAAAAGCGATTATGCGTGTTGATAGCACGCCAAAAATGGAAATAAGAATTGGCGTGTCATACATACGCAGTTTCATGAGATCAGTCTGGTGTTTGTGAGTTTTTGAGAGTGTGTGTGTGTGTGTGATTCATTGAGCTCCAGTGCTGTTAAAGTCATGAAGGGGAAGTTGTGCTGGTCTTTTCTCCTCTATTGTTCTGTATATCGAGAGAAACGCTTCTGGAACACATGAGGGCGGGGCTTGATTGTGTCTGTGAGGAACTGATTGGATGGTTGTGGTTTGCTATTGGCTGATCTCCTGTGAGTGACGGGTTTATTTCGGCTCCTGTATCAGCAGGTACAGCAGATCTTCAGATGAACAAATACACTTTACAAACACTTTACAGTGCAGATGATTTGGGTTATTATGTATTCATAAAATTATATTCATGATAATCAGGTTTGTAATAATTCTCATCTTTTCAAACAATTTTATAATGTTCTGCAGTCCTATAAATCAATGTGTGTGTGTGTGTGTGTGTGTGTGTGTGTGTGTGTGTGTGTGTTTACACTAGCCCACCTTTGAAGTGAACAATCCTTTGACTGTGACCTTTCCACTGTAAATGAACCAATGATAAGCTGATATTCAAAGCTGACCTTTTCAGACAGGAAGTGGAAAACAGGCACTGAACTGTTGGAGTGGCATGTGATGATCTTCAGCACTTTTAAAGGAAATATTGATGAATTATCATTGTATAATGTCTGTGAAGTCACAGAGAGAGATCCGTGTCATTCACATGGACGTGTTTGGCGGTTTAATGTGACGTATTGATGAAAATGACCCCAGTGGTTATTAATTAATGAGCGCTCGTTCTGCGTTTGTCTTATATATAGTAAAGTGTAATTTATTCCTGTGATCAAAGCTGAATTTTCAGCATCATTACTCCAGTCTTCAGTAGGGTTGGGTATCGGTTGGGTTATATCAGATACCAGTTCCTACTCTGTATTTTTTAAACAGTTCCGGTGCTTAAACGGTTCTTGAAACGTTCTTAAGAAAACGAAACCGCGAACACTTTGTCAAAAAATAATACCCTTTTATTTACAGCGCCAAACTGGACACAATATTAACTTAATCTTTAAACAATAGGCTATAAATACAAGTACCATATGGTAATAATCAATACACCAATATAAAATAAAAATTCACATTTACATAATATCAAATAAAACAATATTGTATGAACAATGTAATAATATTGGAGATTAATAGAGATTACTCCCAGGGTAATCTAATCTCGACACGGCTCCAGGTTCACATGTTTTCTCTGCTTCAGCCAGTCGTGTGAGTTATCTGGTCGTTGTGCTAGTTACGCAGCGCTTAGCTTGGCGAGTTTGGTATTTCGTTTCCACTGCGTCTTAGCTACGCAGCGTTGAGTGAAGCTATGAGGGAGAACTTCTCTGGTGTAATGTTCTCTGGACAGGGAACGAGACGCTGCGTTCGCTGCTAAGCTCCTCGCGCTGCCGACAAGCTTCCTTTTTTGCCAGAGAAATCTGAGGAGCAGATGATGCGTGCGCTAATATCAGGGCTCCAGACTAACTTTTCCACTGGTTGCACTGGTGCTACCAACTTTCTCAGTTGGTCGCACCAGCATATGATTTGGTCGCACCTTTTTTTTTTGCTACATGCCATGGGATTAATCAATGCATGCTGATGAATAGTGTCTTAATGGACCAAGGCTAGCAAAGGCTTTCTGGGTTGCAGCATAAATACCTGTAATATATTATATAAAAACACATGTAATATATGGTAATTATCATTGCCAAATGTCAGGATTTTCATGGATTTTGGACAGTAATTTTAAGCATTTTACATTTGAATACAATCGATCTATTTACATTTGAATTATATTCTATCTATCTATCTATCTATCTATCTATCTAATCTATCTATCTATCTATCTATCTATCTATCTATCATTTTGCATTACATTTTAAAGGATTAGAGTATTATAATACGCTGATACAGATTTCGTTATCAAAGTTTATAGTTGTAACAAAAATCAGAAATCTCACACTCCTTACCTTCTGCATTTTATAATAATTTCCTTTTCCTCTGTCGAGCGATTACTCTCATCTAACCGCTGAGAGACGTACGGGCTCGGTGTTTCGTGAGACCTTTTCATTTTTACATGCCTTAATTCCTGAATTCGTAATTGCCGCGTTTCACCATCAGTGTGCAATGCGCGTGACGTGTACGTTCGTCAATAATTAAACTGCACATGTCTTGCGGAAGAACATTGAAGCCGGAGCTCCTTCTCTCCTTTAACCCTTTGATGCACAACATGGATCTAAAAAGACCCGACTGAGTTTTCATTTTCTATATCTTTGCAAGAAATTAATTTCATCATTCAGTATTCCAGGTATTCTTCAATTAACTTGTTTTAGATCATTAAAAATCCTAATTGAAATTTTTCATTTCTTACTTTTCGAATAAAAATCGCTTTTGTATCGCAACCCTTCTAATGCGCAACATGGGTCTAAAAAGACCCGTATTCATTTCCTATGTTATTTCATGCATGGCTGAGTGTTTCTTTGCTGAATCTTTAAAATATATCTATTTTATCATTTGTTATTCCAGATATTCATTAAATATCTTTTTTTTTTGATTTCCACAAATCATTATGTTTATGTTTCCTTTCTTACTTTATAAACAAACACAGTTTTTGTATTTCTACATTTTTTTACATACATGGGTCTAAAAAGACCCGTATTCATTTCCTATGTTATTTCATGCATGGCTGAGTGTTTCTTTGCTGAATCTTTAAAATATATCTATTTGATCATTTTTTATTCCAGGTATTCATTAAATATCTTGTTTTTGATTTCCACAAATCATTGTTTCCTTTCTTACTTTATAAACAAACACAGTTTTTGTATTTCTTCATTTTTTTTTTTTTTTTTTTTTACATACATGGGTCTGAAAAGACCCGTATTCATTTCCTATGTTATTTCAGTGATGGCTGAGTGTTTCTTTGCTGAATCTTTAAAAGACATGTTTTTTTGGTAACACTTTATTTTGATGGTCCCTTTTGAATATTCTGTTGATTGTAACTTTGCAACTACATGTCAACTAACTCTCATTACATGACTATAAGTATCTGTGCAACTAAATGTCAACTTATTCTAACCCTAACCCTACCAGTCTATTAATACTCTACTGAGAGTTAGGAGACATGTAGGTGCACCGTTACTTATAGTCAACAGAATGTGTTAAAGGGACCATCAAAATAAAGTGAAACCGTTTTTTATTTTTTAATTTATTTTTTTTTCATTCCAGGTTTTCATTAAATATTTTGTTTTTGATTTCCACAAATCATTATGTTAATGTTTCCTTTCTTTCTTTATAAAAAACACCGTTGTTGTTTTTTTTATTTCTACATCAATTTTACATACATGGGTCAAAAATGACCCATATTGAAACCTTTGATATTTGCACATTGTTGCAAGTAACATTTACTGCAGAATACTATTCAACATGCCACACATTTCACAACTCAACACGGCTGCTTTTGTATATTTGATGCAAGTCTTATTTTATTTTAACCACAGAAAATATTTTATATTTTGTAAAAGATGGACATAATATTTGAATATTAGGCTATGGTTACCTTGACCTTGTAATCCTAGAGAGAAATTACTTGTGAGAAGGAGAAACATGTCCAACACTATTAGCTAAAGCTAGCTGGTGACATATTCTAGCTAATGTTAGCTAAAAAAGATTGTATTTTAAAGCTTATTTACATGTAGAAGGCCTAACAATGCCGCTGTACCAGTGTGATTTTATTTTGATTTTTGTATTTTCTTTTATTTGATCACATTCACCACAATTCAATTCAATACAGTTACAATGTCAGTGTTATCAGTTATCTGTGATATGTGAATGCTATGTGAGACAAAGTGGCAAATAAACATTTCAAGTGTTTGTCTAAATGACTGCTAAAATGATTAATTTGACAAAATGTTGTCTTTATTATTTTGTTTTATCATGCTTGATAAGTAAATTCGATATAGTAACACACAACCTAGAAATAAATAAAATAATATTTTTTTTGAAATTGAAAACAAGAAATTTTTAATATTTATAAATCATGGAATTTATAGATCATGGAATATTAAATGCTTAAATAAATTGATCTCAAAAGAAAAAAAACAAGATATTTAATGAATACCTGGAATAACAAATGATCAAATAGATATATTTTAAAGATTCAGCAAAGAAACACTCAGCCATGCATAAAATAACATAGAAAATGAATACGGGTCTTTTTAGACCCATGTATGTAAAAAAAAATGTAGAAATACAAAAACTGTGTTTGTTTTTAAAGTAAGAAAGAAAACATAAACATAATGATTTGTGGAAATCAAAACAAGATATTTAATGAATACCTGGAATAACAAATGATAAAATAGATATATTTTAAAGATTCAGCAAAGAAACACTCAGCCATGCATGAAATAACATAGGAAATGAATACGGGTCTTTTTAGACCCATGTTGCGCATTAGAAGGGGTTTCCATAGCTTGCGCATCAAAGGGTTAATGTCTATGGCGAGTCACGCAGGCACTGGGCAACTCTGCAACCGAGCCGACCCTGGGATAAACTAGTCAGAATATAAACACTTGTTATAAACGTACCGTAGTGATTCAGGATAAGTCAAAAACACGGTTTGGAAAATTGATTTATGATGTACTCGTTCATTTTGAACATAAGTTCCGTGGCGTGTTACGGATACGTGGTGTAAATTTTTTAGCAATCAAAATCTAGTTAATTGAAATCATGTGTTATGAATCATTAAACTTGAAAATAAAAGTTCACACTAATTCTGTGTTGTGTTTTTTCTGTTAATAAAATGAAGACATAAAACACAAATTTTATCATTTATCATCAATTTTAATCATATGACATTAAATAAACTTTTTGTCAAATAACGTGCAGCTTTACTGTTAAAATTGAAACATGGAAGAAAAATTGATTATTCCGTAAAAAATTATTTTTGATGATAATTTATTTTCATTAGTGTTAGTATTATTATTACATTGGGACATATCTAAATTCTAATGTACAACAGTAATATATTTCTGTCAAGTTAAACCGAACTTTTATTTTGACGGGTTGCCGTGAAGACCTTTTGAGTTTCTGTGTGTTTGTCATGATGATAGTTTTTCTCAAATGAAGCGGTTAAATGCTCACGAAGTGACTTTCGGAGTGGATCTAGAGCCTGGAGAGAAAGTTCATGCATTTGTGTCTTCATATAGGCAAAAAACAGCGCAAGCGTCACACGTGCTTCAGTGTGTGTGTGTGTGTGTGTGTGTGTGTGGTAAATTAAACTGCGCGTCGGCTGCACCATTCATTCACACCGAACATGCAGGATTCGTATTTAAATAGTCTTTCACACACACTAGCCTACATCGCGATTTGATTGTACTCAACTGCTTTTTATTCCTCAAAAAATGTACAAATTCCGTGAAATTCCACGTTATACAGTAAATTCCTTTTTTATGACTGGATTTCGTCAGCATTTTAGGGGGGGCGGGGGTCGTTTTGTAAAACAATGGTAGGGGAAACGCTGCAAGAGCATTGAGGCGGCATGCGCGCCATCAGCCAATGGTGTGGTTCTATGGGCTTCAGACAGTCGGCACACCGACGGGCGTTCTGACGCGTAATTTTACACGTGAAATGCAGCCGAACCTTGGAGCGTTTTGTCTTCGGCATCTTCATTAATCCCCTCGCTATCACTTCAACAAGTGTGCGAGTAGCGGCACTGACGTCACGCAAGTTGACGCTGGAACACCAGGGGGCGGTAAAAAAAAGTCAGGCACCGTAATGTTTTTTCTTATTCGATCTCGTCACTACCGTTTGGGTCGGAACCGGTTCCCTATTGGCACCGCGTTTCGGTACCCGGTGGAACCGGGGATAGAAACACCAACCTTCCGGTTTGTAGAATACCTGATTATCCTCCCAAATTACTATCAATGTTGAAAACAGTGTTCCTGCTTCTCTCTCTCTCTCTCACACACACACACACACACACACACACACACACACTCACTCACTCACTCACTCACTCACTCACTCACTCACTCACCACCACACACACACACACACACACACACACACACACACACACACACACACACACACACACACACACACACACACACACACACACACACACACACACACACACACACACACACACACACACACACACACACACACACCCTCTCTCTCTCTCTCTCTCTCTGCAGTGCTCTTATGTAATGTGATTGATCAGTGGGGAGTGTTCTAGTGCACCAGAAGAACGAGCAGAGGAGATTCTCTGCACTCCTGCCCTCTGTTTGTTGAGTCCCTCATCACTAGTACTCATTCCTCAGATCGCGTGTGTGTGTGTGTGTGTGTAAGAGGAGAGTTAGCTGCTTCTGTACTAAGTGATCAGACTCACAGTTTTCAGCTGCTCGACCACAAAATAATCTGAAGTGTGTTTAGAAAGCCTCAATCTGTCCATCGTCACAGGTTTAGTTTAATCTTTCATAACTTTTGTTCTGTGTGTGTCAGTGATTTGACTGTCTTCACATTAAAAGCGGATTACGGGAGTCAAACCGGATTAGAGCAGCAGCTCAACTTCAGTAGTAATTGGTCTCTGTGAACGTTCTCTGTCGCTCCTGGATTTCAGGAAGAATTATTCCTGACCATCCGAGCATCAACTGCTAATGCGGCTGCAGCTCTTACAGGAGATAAAGAATATGTGTGTGTGTGTGTGTGTGTGTGTGTTTGTGTGTGTGTGAGAGAGAGCTGACCTGGTTTCACTTGCTCCTCTCTGTTCTTGAGTTCTTGTGGAAAGAAGCAGAACTTTGTGGTTGTTCTTCAGAGTTTGACCCCTAAACGTCACGGCAGCCTATATAACATAACGCCAGCGGACGCCTTGAGTAATGAGTACACACTGCACCGCTGCAGACACACACTATTTATAGTGAACCTACTACTGAAGAGAGTTTCTGAGGCCTTCAACACACCACACCCACACACACACACACACACACACACACACACACACCACACACACACACACACACACACACACACACACACACACACACACACACACACACACCACACACACACACACACAAACACACACACTAGGGCTGTCACTTTTTATTCGAATATATGCATTCGAACATGACGTGAAATATCCGTATTCGAACTAAGTGCCATGTTTAGTGCATTTTTTACAGTCTTTGATTCGACTGTTTGTTTTTTTATTTTATTGTTTGCCATCTCATACAGGAGTGGGCGCTCTAAACGTATTGTAGCGTAAGCCCATGACCAAATCAAGCGAATAATTGCCAATAGCCTCCCTGTTTTGAAAATGAAAGATAAGGCACAGAACGACAGCCTGAGTGGACAATTACGACGTCGCCAACTCATCTAAAAAGTAGTGTATTTTGGGTTCTACACTGTAGATACCACTTCTCTCAACATTGACGCGCAAATACCTGTGTGTGCCAGGCACGTGTGCGCGCTCCGAGCGCGTTCTCCACCGCGGGGAACATCGCCAATAAAAAGAGAGCCGCAGTTGATCCAGATCAAGTTGATAAATTGGTGTTTCTAGTAGGGATGTCCCGATCAGGTTTTTTTGCCTCCGAGTCATTTGATTTTGAGTATCTACCGATACCGAGTCCCGATCCGATACTTCTATATTACAGAAGAAAAAAAAGAATGAAGAAGAGCGAAAAAACAGATCCAGGATGTTCCTTTTTTGTTATTTAATTCACCTTATTTTAACATTCAAAAACACTGTTAACAAACAGAGCACTTCTGTGAGGTAGCTTGAACAATCAAGTAATAAATAACATAAATTATTCACTTTTGGACTTTAGTGCAACAGTAAATATTAAAAAAAAAAGTAAAAAATAAAAACAAATAGCACCTCAACTTTAAAATACCCGGCAGGCATGTAAACAAATAAAAAAATAAGTGTATAAAAAAATTATGAGAATATACATTAGGGGTGTAACGGTTCACAATATTCACGGTTCAGTTCGATACGATACAGTGGTGTCACGGTTCGGTACGTTTTCAATACAGTAAAAAGAAAGAAATGCCAGAGAAATGTCCTATTTGTTAAAAGAAAAAAATATTTTTAAATAAGTTTGAGTTTTCCTACATCTTGAAACTTTCAGGTTTAAAAATGGGGGCAATCTTTGAAGGATGAACAAATAATGTTTTGGTCATCACATTTAAATATATTTATATATATATATATATATAATATTTAGATAATATTTGAGTTTTGAAGTGCTGGGAAAAGATGTGTGAAGTACTTGAAAACATTTCACTATTCCAGGCAAACTTTCATGGCTACAGTTAGTGTTACTATATTAAATCCAGGGTTTTTCCTGCATAGATAATTATGAGGCGGCCGCCTCAGTCAAATTTCGTGCCGCCTCCGCCTCCCGACAAAACTCGGACAGACAGTCACGTGCTCATATACACTTAATCCACCGTGACAGTTCTGTCGCGATTTCCGCTTGTGTCCATTCTCTAACCGATAGTGCTGCACGGATCATAATCCGCGGGTCGAGCGGGCCGAGTAATAAAAACATTCCATTCAATCGAGTGTGGATGACAGCTAATGAGTGTAATAAAGACACGGAACTCCCATCATGGTACCTAATGTACGGACGGAAACAAAGTTGTGCTGTTGAGTCTCGCGCAGTTATTTATAACATTAATTATAGTTAAGAAACAATATCATACACACGACCAGAGTGCTGTTTTCCTGAATAACATCACGATTGAAACCGAGATATTAATTTCATAACAGTTCAATAAACAAATAGTTTAAATTAAGTTACTTACATTTTTAGACTGTTTTTGTTCTGTTTTAGCAGCGAAAATAGTTCCAAACAACAGAACCATATCGCGTCTCACAGCAACACTCATCCATGATTCATTACTGAATCATTCAGCGTTTTGAACTAATCGCTTGAGTCAAAGATTCAATTGCCCATTATTAAACCGTCTCATTCTGAATCAATCAGCCGTTTGAATGAATCGTTTACATGAATGACTCAATGACTCGCTCATTAAGACGGCCGCCTGCCCCCTCCTACTGGCGGTTTAGTTTCAAAGTATCATTCTTTTCAACATTCCTTGTATATTCAAAAAATATTCAAAATAATCTAATTTAATACAGTTATAATTTTTCAATGTAAATTATTTAATTTGATTGGTAACAGCCTAGTGTCTTATTATTTTTAATTGAATGTATTGATAAAATGTAAGAATTTTAAATGAAATTTAGAGCATACATTAAATAAAATTAGGGGGAAAATGCCCTTTATAAAGGTACAAAAAATTATTCCGATAAGAGTGTTTTCAAAAATGAAACATTGACAATACGTTTAAAGGGAGTAAAGCCTCTGTTTAGGCTATAAAGAAAATGCAATTTTGCCAAAAGAAGAACTTTTAATTTAAATAAATGTTAATTGTGTGATATGTTACCATATTATCATGCTTAATTGAATAATTGTAATGTGATGATCAGATGCAGATATCTAAATCAAAGAATATGGGTGGTTGGCGGGTGGATTATTATTTATTTTTAACAACAGATTCGAGTGACTCAAAGTGCACCAGATTAATGAATTTATCTTTAAAATGTACAAAATTTTCTCCGGGGGGGCATGCCCCCGGACCCCCCTAATGTTACACTTTTACCACCTCCGCCTCATTTTGAGCCAGGAAAAACCCTGATTAAATCCATGGTGAATCTTGCTGATCTGTGTACTTAAAGCCTATAACTAGTTCATTCACGGCACAATGTTTCTCCTGGTTTCCACGTCAGTGCTATATATAGAGATCTACGGTTAATAACGGAGAAATTTGAATGCTTCTCATTAGATCTCGCAGCGATGTTATTACTTCAGTGGTGAACTCAAATGCTTTATTCACTGGATCTCTAATAGTGCTGTGTAGTAACAGTGTCGCTTGATCAAGATCGGCTCGCGCTGCACAGACGTTGCTGGTCCGAACTGATAAACAGTCAATATATGAGGAGTAGCGCAGTTTCGTTCCGCTTTCATTACGTTCGTCATTTGATGTTGCGCAATGTTGTGGTGTTCACGCCAGCGCGGATTTTGTCTGCAGGAAAAATGATCCAAGGACCTGGTTTGGTTTGTATGTGTAGCCTACCGAACCGGAAGCCTCGTACCGAAACGGTTCAATACGAATACATGTACCGTTACACCCCTAATATACATATATATCCGAGTCCTGATCGGGAGGTGGCGTCCGATTCCGATCGAGTCTGAAACCACGTGATCGGGCCCGATTTCCGATCACTTGATCGGATCGGGACATCCCTAGTTTCTAGCAAACAATATTAAGAAATTAATTAGGCTAGGGTATAGGCCTTACTCCTGCTACAGTTTAAGCTGTGCCGTTCCGATTCAGTTTTTTTCCATGTGGCCTAATTTTGTGATTGGCTATGCATTGTGGCACTTCATATAGATTAAGTTGAAAACCTGCTGTTTAAAACATTAAGTCAAAGATTATTTTTTTTTCAGACAGGCCTGAGTCCCGTTTATGACTGTCAGACAGTCAATTTGTCAATTTGTGATTGAATCTCCATTACGGCGTTTTTTTGTTTGTTTGTTATTTGGTGGGGGGGGGGGGGGGGGGATATATTCAAATACATTGCTTGATATTTGATAAAAGTTCGAATTTGATTTTTCTCAAAAGTGACAGCCCTAACACACACACACACACACACACACACACACACACACACACACACACACACACACACACACACACACACACACACACACACACACACACACACACACACACACACACACACACACACACACACACACACACACACACACACACACAGTCCCCTCCATACGTCCCGCTGTGTGTGAGTGGACCTCAGTACTGATTCAGCTAAGGTTTGGACGATGGTCATTATGACTTTAGTTATAGTTATGATTATCACTATAGTTATTGTTATAGTTATCAGTATAGTTATGACTATAGTTATAGTTATTGTAGGGCTGTCAAACGATTAATCGCGATTAATCGCATCCAAAATAAAAGTTTGTTTACATACTATATGTGTGTGTACTGTGTATAATTATTTTGTATATATAAATACACACACATGCATGTATATATTTAAGAAATATTTGCATGTATATATTTTATATATATTTATACATAATTGATATTATATATAAATATAAATATTTTATATATTAATTACACATTTTTCTTAAATATACACATGCATGTGTGTGTATTTATATATACAAAATAATTATACACAGTACACACACATATAGTATGTAAACACAAACTTTTATTTTGGATGCGATTAATCGCGATTAATCGTTTGACAGCCCTAAGTTATTGTTATCTTTATCACTAAAGTTATTTTTGTAGTTATTGTTGTATCACTATAGTTTTGAGTATATAGTTACTGTTATAGTTATCATCACTATTTTATCATCATAGTTATCATTATATTTATTGTTATAGATATAGTTATTGTTCTTGTTGTGAATGTGAGGCCTCCTGACATCAGAAGTGGAATCTGCAATAGTTTAGGAACTATAAAAGAGACCCGTTTAACCATGGTGTGAGTTGAGGATTTCATTAGATTTCTAGTGTTTCCAGAGAAAGCTGCTGTGTGTGTGTGTGTGTGTGTGTGTGTGTGTGTGTGTGTGTGTGTGTGTGTGTGTGTGTGTGTGTGTGTGTGTGAGCGTCCTCCACCCACAGAAGTTCACGCTCTCTCTCTGCTGAGAGGAATCATGTGTGAAGTGACTCAATCGCTGATCTTCTGCGAGAGCCTCCTATAAAAGCTTGATATTACCGTGTGACGTGACCTGGAGTTCAGATGTAGATTAGTTTAGTTTACCAGAACTACAGATGCTCCGATGTATCGGCCAATAATCGGCCGATTAAAGCTATTATTTTCACTATGGGACATTGGACGGTTGTTTAAAAACAGCCGATGATTAGTTCAGATTATATCCTGTCAATCAAAAGGCGGCGGATAAACGTTTCCGACTGCAACTCATGCTGTGTGTGAAGAAAAGATCTTTTGTGTTGAAGGTAACGCAACAATAACGCTTTAACAGTTAAAAAATGTCCACGTTAATGCAGGCTTTATTTGACTCTTTGAATCACACATAGTTCAAGCCAGAGTTTCCAGATCTACAGTTTTCCTATATCAAACTTTATCTGGAGAGTTTTGTGCTCTGTTACTTCTGATGAGAAACAGTCTCAGCGTTCAAATTCTGTACATTTTATCAATAAATGGTGTTTTGATGCTCTTAAATGTGACGTGACCGATCGCTGAAGCCCCTCAGTTCAAGCGAGTCAAGTTATGTCTAGAATAGACAATTTAGACAAAATAGACAAATTAGTTTTAGTCGTATTTTTAGTCAAAAGACTGAGACTAAAACTAAATCAAAATGTGCTGTCAAAATTAACACATGCTGTATGTAACTTCTCCGTATTGTATTTTTCCTCAAAAGTTTCATTTGTCAACCACGATTATTATGATTTTCGATGTTTATTGTTCAGGGGTCTCTCAGTTCCCCATATTCCCAGCATGGAATAAGTAGCTAGCTAATGTTAAAACACAACTTAACATTGTTCGGCAAACTTTCTTGTGGCCTACTGAAATGTTTTTATTTTTCACCCCTGCTTGGCTTATCATCTTTTACCCATTCCACATTTGAAAAATAAATGAACACAAGTTGAAGGAATTTGTTTTTCTTTGCTGGTAGGGACGTGAAATAGGTATTAATTTTTTATAAATGGTCTTAAAAAGACTTGAATTTAACTTGAAGAAACCTGTAGGAACCCTGTGATAAATACAGTGTATTCAGTAAAGTGGGACACTTTTTACCATTGAGATGACTGGGAGAATGTCCAGAATGAAATGTATTCCTGCTGGTTTGTGAGCTTTGCACGTCAGTGAATGATCATTGATTACGAGACGCGCTGATGTGATTATGAGCGGATCTGAAACATGCATGCGATGAGCTGACGCGAGGAGCTTATAGATGGACAGACGGAAAGAGCAAAGCCATTGTTCCTCTTTCTCTGTGCAAACACACACTTCCCTCTGTCATGGCTGGACTAACACACGTGTGTTGTGTAATAGTGTAGTACTCATCTCTCACTCCTACATGTGGAGATTCAGGCACTTCAGTCCAGAAATACTCAGGTGACGCTCGACAGCTGCAGCGTTCACTCGCCACGGGCTTCCCACACACACACACGCCTTACAGGATCTCTCCGGTGCGCTCACACAAACCTCCTGATGAAGTATATGAGTGTGATTTGTTCCTGTAGAGCTCGTTGATTCCCATGATGTGACACGAAACACTGGGCCTGTTTACACTTCACTTCACTTCACTTCAATGCTGAAATACTTTTTCTTGCACTTTGTAACACATCTTTCCCTCGCGGGTCAAAATGACCCGAAGCTCTAAAATTATACTATTTGCGTGTGAGTTGTTCCTGTAGAGCTCGTTGATTCTCAGTGTTTGACTGATTCTAATGAGACACCGGGTCTGTCTACACCTGCTCACTTCATGTGTTTGCTCTGATGGGATAGCTATCGGATCGGGAAAAGACTCAAATCACTTCATATGGTCTGAGACTCTTCCAGATGAAACAAGTGTAAATGCTTCTGGTCGTTGAAACCACACATCAGAACCAGAACCAGAACCAGGGGTTTATTGCCAGGTGTGTCTACAAGCAATTTGTTCTGGTGACAGAAGCTTCCTCAGCACAAACAGAATGACATGAAAAATAATAAAAATGGAATAAGTAAAAAGGAAATAACAATATTGTTAAAATATAACATATGTTAATTTTACTCCTAAAATGTTAAATTGTAACAAGTCATATTATCATATTAACCTGAATTCCAGTTCATAAAAATGCCGTATTCATTAAAATTCACATTTAAAGGGCAGATTAACTTAAAGACAATATTCTGATCCCGGCTCCAGGAATAAGCCTGTTTTAATGGGAAATCTGTTGCATGTTAAACACCGTATTCAAAAAATCCACTGACAGGAGAAATACTGTTACACATGCTAGGACCGCAAGGAATTATGGGTCTAACAGATGCTCAGCTGAATCTTGTGTTTTTGTGCAGCGTGCGATCACACACGTATATCAAGAGGTGAACAAATCAAAGGACTCGAAGCTGGATCTTTAATCCGCTGACGTGAGCTCCAGCTGTGTGTGTGTGTGTGTGTGTGTCGTGTCACCGTGACCCAGCACTCCTCAGTTTCTCCTGCGTGAGACGCCATGATGATCAGTGATCAATATTAATGTCTCTGACTGGGCTCTACATCGACAGCTTCTGAAGTGTGTGTGTTTGTGCAGCTGCAGATGAGCTGAAGGGGTTAATGACTCCAGGCCTCGAGCATCATCTGACCCGTCTGTCATTAATATCTACAGCTGTTCCAGAGATGATTTTAGTGACATCCTCATGAAGTTAGAGTGTGTACATATAAAGAGGGCATATTACTAGAGGACTAGTCTTGATGTAGTTTCAGGCTCTACTAGAACAGGTTTTCCTGCTTGAATGTTGATTATTTTCCTCATATTCTCCATTGTTGCGGCTCCTCTCTTCCCAGTCTGCCAGTAACGCTCTGTTTACTTCCTGTCTCTATGAAGCCCCTCCTTCTGAAAAGCACACTGGGCTCTGATTGGTCGGCTGGAGCAGTGTGTTGTGATTGGTCAATTCGAGCGTGTTTGGGACATGCCCCGCCCCTCACCATAAATGCATAGAGAATATTCGCATCTTTAATAGAGAAATATGCAATGATGGTAAAAACGAAGTGATGCTTTTAAATATTAAATATTAAAGTCGCTGTCTTTATGAGTGAGTCACCGAGTCATTCATTCACAGTAACGAAGCAAGTGGCTGTAATTAAGATTAAATCATTGAATTGTTGACTGTCGTGATTTGTTCAAATCCGCAGATTCGTTCACAAACACCGCTGTGTTCTGCAGTTCTGCGGCGGCTTTCGTTGCAAAAAATACTGACAATACTGTGTTTAAAATTAACACCACTTAATATTAATACCTTTCATTTGTCGAACTTTTGTCACATTTGCAATCGTGTGGATATTTGTATGATGTGATCAACATTAAACACAGAACTCACACAGGGTGTTTTTGTCTGGAAGAGAGTTTGAATCGATCTCCGCACAGTGTGTGTGTATTTCTGTTCTTCATGCTAGTAAGTGCTAAATCCCCACTTCTACAGCGGTCAGAGCGACAGTATAGCGGGATCACGCCAGCGTAATCTGCAGGAAACATGTCATACATCATCTACACACTGCTGCTGTGAATGCAGACGGTTCTGACCAAGATGAGGTCGCTGGATCAGATGTCATGTATTATTGCATTTTACCTGCTAGAATTACATGCTCAGTTTTAATGGTATTTTAAGGTGGGGTAAAATTAAATGAACAGCAAAACTCAGCATTTTGTTTGCGTACCCCCTTCTGTCACCTCTGTACCCCAGCTTGAGGACCACTGGTATAGAATATACACAGTATAAAACCATTACTGTGTGTGTGTGTGTGTGTGTGTGTGTCTAAACCCTGAGACTTACACTCAGTCCCTCCAGGATTTCGCGGGCCTTTTTTCTGATTGTTGCGGCCTAAAATTCCTGATGTTGCGGCCGCTTTTCTAAAAAGTTGCGATGAAAGTTGCGATGTTCTTTGGCATTTGTTTTTATAGATTAAAACAGCAAAGGTAGATAGATTTTTACTTAAAGTGCTCATATTATGCTTTTTTCCTTTCCTTTATTAATATATATTTTTTGTGCATGTTATAGGTGATGATATACCTATACTATTTATTTGCCTGCCCTGTAAAGCGACTTAAAGTTAAAAAAAAGCGCTATATAAATTCAATTTATTATTATTATTATTACTACAGTAGGCCTACATTAACGTTACCTCTAAGTTACCATGCATTGTATGTATAAATATTAGGGGTGGAATGGTTCGGTACGATTTCGGTACAATAGAGTGAAAAGCAAAACAAAAATGCAGAAGGCATTTTTATAAATGTCTTAAGCCTTGTATTTGTAAAATAAGTTTTATCAAAAAAGGCATAGAACCCGTTTATTTGTAGTGCACTGACAATAGTTTTATATAATTAGTTTATTAATTAAATTAATAAAAATACATAAAGACCATGCGATATGTTTGGTAATTGTACCTGAATGAATTTAAAATGAATTAGCTATATTTCAGATCCATAAATTTGTTTTCCTTTATTTTAATTAACCTTAACTTTATTCGCATCTGAATTATAAATACTTGATTTCCGTATAAAATAATACTACTATTAAAAACACATTTGATTTTCTTTTTTAATCAATGTAGAATAAAATTATTAGTGCTATAGTCCGATTATTATCGGATTAGTGCTCCGAGGACAAAGAAATGAAAACCAATGCGATATGATGAATGTCCAAAAGATGGCTGTTTTGAAATGAAGTTGGATAAATGTTTTGTATAAAAATCTCTCTCTCTCTCTCCTCTCTCTCTCTCCTCTCTCTCTCTCTCTCTCTCTCTCTCTCTCTCTCTCTCTCTCTCCCTCTCCTCTCTCTCTCTCTCTCTCTCTCTCCTCTCTCTCTCTCTCTCTCTCTCTCCTCTCTCTCTCTCTCCTCTCTCTCCTCTCTCTCTCTCTCTCCTCTCTCTCTCTCTCTCTCTCTCTCTCTCTCTCTCTCTCTCTCTCTCTCCTCTCTCAAACACACACACACACACACACACACACAGTATGATCGCGCCTCACGTCTCTGTCTCTCTCTCTCTCGCGCACACACACACACGCACGCGCTTGCGCACACACACACACACACAGAGAGAATTCGATCCGTCTCTCGCTCTCACTCACACACACACACACACACAGAGCGCAGTCCGATCGCGCACCGCGCCCCCAGCACACATGTCTGCTGCGTCTTCTGAACAAAACAAAGAAGTGAGTTTGACGCTTTGCAGGAGACCGATTGGTCAAAGTTGCAGAAAAGTTGCGGTGATTGGTCAAAATTGCAAGGAGCACTGAATTCACGGGGATTTGTTGAAGTTGCGTTAATAGTTGCGATCGCGACATCGCGAAATCCTGGAGGGACTGTACACTGCTTACACTGCAGAGAGTGATGTGTGTGTGTGTCTGATGGACACTGACACACACACACACACACACACACACACACACACACACACACAACCACACACACACACACACACACACACACACACACACACACACACACACACACACACACACACACACACCACACACACACACACACACACACACACACACACACACACACACACACACACACACACACACACACACACACACACCACACACACCACTCTCTGCAGTGTAAGTCTCAGGGTTTAGACGGGTCACAGTTCTGGAGTCAGTGTTAGTTGTAGTAATGAATCGTAGTTCTTGTGTTGAGAGAAGAGTGTGTGAGTGTCTTGGTTTAAAGTTGAGGATCTGTGAAGTGTTTATGTGTCTTTAGCTTCAGTCATATCACATGTTTGTTATTGATCACTGATTAATCTGTAGGAGGATGTTCAGATTTTTATCTTGACTAAATAAAAAGAAATTCTTTTTATTTAGAAGAATTTATTTATAAAAACAAATTCTTGTTTTCAGAATAAGTAAAAACTGCTGATGTGTTGTACTGCAGATCTTCTGAAGTTGAGGTTTGTTGAAGATTGTAGAATATAGAAGTTAAACTCTTCTAAAGCAGTCCAGAATGAGCAGGTGAACTGGTAATAGGTGATGGGATTGTGATTGTGTGTAAAAGAGCTTCTCAGTCTTTGCCAGTAAACATGGGTCATGGATAACCACTCTGTGCCAAATGTCATGAGAGAATCCAATTTAAAAATCACATTTCTCAATGCAAGATTACAAAGAATTTATGTCTTTCACCATCTACCATACATAATATTGTGAAAAGATTCAGGGAATACTGTGTTTAATACAGCCACATGTGCTCAGGACTACTTTAGGAAACGGTTGTCACTAGGGATGAGTCGCGATCTTCGAATAGTCGAATAGTCGAACTGCATTCAAAATTCGATCATAAAATTGCTAAATAATATATAATATCGTTATAGTTTTTGCGCAATTCCAATGTGACATAATTGACGGCGCGCTTACTGTCACAGATCGCGCAGCAGGGTTTTCTCCTGTCGGGGACACCAGGTGTCACTAACATGAAGGAAACCCCCTCATGGGCTATCTAGGATACCAGCGTTTTATACATAGTGGAAACAAACAACAGAAGAAGAGCATTGTTGTGACCGTTAACACTGCGCTCAACAGAGGTGGGTATTAGACTAACCTTTGCTGTCTATGATAGTAGCAAAGTAGGCTACATTTACTTCACTACGTTGGGCGACGTTCCTCACGGTACTTTTTTTAATGCAATACAAGTTGTTAAATGCGTTGTTTATTCCAAGCGCGCTGTATCTTTTATATGGGCATGAACAATGCTCCATTCACAAATGAATCACTCTTTTGAGTCGATTCTGTTCATTAACCAAGTTGTCAGATCTGTCTAAATCGGTTCGCGAATCAGTTGATCTGTTCAGTTCCTCACGCACTGAATCGTCTGAAGCGCTTTCAATTCACACTCGACTCGGAGTCGTAACAGGAAGATTTAAGAACATCAAGAGCGTTGGATGAAGTGGCCGTGGATCTACAGTTTAGTCTAGTGAAAGCAAATCTGCAAATGCATCATATTTTTGCCAGCGATGAAGATCTAGTTGAACATCTTCGTATGCTGTCTGCAGTGCCGATCCTGACCTCCCTGGGGCCCTAAGCAAAATTCTGCTAAGGGGCCCTCTACCTGACCCGTGACGCCGTAAGATATGTAAACCATTTGCCATTGCCACAGTCACACCTGACACTTCAGTGCTCCCAATACAATCCTCCCTCCTTTAAAACAAAACAGTCAAAGAATAAGTACAACAATATAGAACAGAATGATATTTACTGAATGACATCATTGATATCAAGAATTAACTTTTGTACAAGTGAACATGTAATTCCTGATATCAAAAATAGACATTGGTAGATAAAAATGTAACTAAGGGGCCCTACTAGTAAAAAATAATCAAGAATTCACATTGCAAATAGTAAAAAAAAAAATGAATTATTGATATAAAAAATGCATAAACTGTGAATGAATAAAAGCTAAAATGGCTTGCCATAGCATGTTAAAGTTTTTTTTATTATGCATGTTGAAGCAATTCTTGATTTATGGTTATTATTTACTGAGGGATGTGCATCCATATTGACCAGTATGTCCAGCTAATCAAAATTTTAAATTCAATATAGCCTATAAATCAAAGTCAATCAATGTCAAATTGTCAATACATTGCTTTTCATCTTGCATAATTAGTGCAGTTGTTTAGAGTTTTTACTACACATTAACTGAGACTATAATCAGTGTCTTGTTTTAAAAGTGTGTATAATGTGTACTTTGATGAGGAGTGCCATCATTCACGCCCATATATTGTACAGTATCTGGTCTCCACATATAGGGCCTACTGTATTTCTGCTTGAAAAATGCGCGTTTCATTTCGTGCACGCGCATATGAACGCATGATAACACACGCGACGCGGTTATCTTTTCCGAGCCGTTGCACTTTAAAAAACACAATAGAAATGCACATGAACTTAACTTTACTTTGCTGACATCATACTCGTGAACACAAGTTGAGAACACAAGTTTACCTGATTGTTGTTCCCGCAATTCACTCTCTCTTTTTCTCTCTCTCTCTTTTTGTGACCAGAAGGATAGTTTCGCTTAATTTTGTCATTGATGTTGTAAACATTAATTGACGCGCTATGACACGAGAGGGAGGCGGGGCCTTGAGTAATTTGCGGGGCCCTACGCAGCTTGCGTAGTGAGCGTATAGGGCGGATCGGCTCTGGCTGTCTGTGAATGAATGATTCCACAGGATGATACATTCGAGTTCATTTCAGTCAGGTAATACATTTTACAACCAAACAGATTATTACTCGATGACAGCACTACAAGTATGATGACATTATCCGTTTTTTGGACATATACATTCATTTATAGGCTACATTAAATAAGCTACCATTGTCCAAATGAACACCCGCCATCCCGCTGTAATGTGTGTATTGCACAGTGGCATCACACGAATAGTTTTGATTGAAACTAATTTGTTTGAAAAGTAGGCTTTTGCAGTAACAAGGCAGGTTTGCATAAAATCATTATGACATTATTTTTTTATCTAACGAGCATCTGGTTTGGCGATGCAAAAAGTACTGTCGTGTTTATTGTTTTTTTCAATAAACAATAAAATGTTAACTAACAGTTACCGGTATGTAAAAAAAAACCTACAAAAACATGTTACTTGTTCAATTAATAAACAGTTTGTTTGATGACAAATCGCTAAAGATGAAATTGGCCTCCCATTCTGTCATTGTGAGTGTGCGTTTTTTTTTTTGTTTTTTTTGATTTTCGAACGATAATCGACTTTTGCTCCTCGATTTTCGAATGGCATTTTTGGCAGAAATTCACATCCCTAGTTGTCACTTAATACAGGCCAGCACCTGTAATCTCATCACAGGAGAAACCTGTGCATCTGTTTAATGCACAGAGACCGGCACTGAGTTCCTGGACCCGAGCTCATCTCAGGCGACCCAGAACACAGTGGAAGCCTGTGCTCAGATCAGCCCATGTTTCAGCTTGCTCTGGACAGTGAGTTCTCAGTCCCGAAGATGAAAGAGAGCATCCAGACTTTCATCAGCGACGGGCAAACATCTGTCAGGGTTTGAGGAGCATCACTGCAGACGAGGAGACGGTGACGTGCGTTTCTGTGAAGCACTGATGTGAAGGAATATACTGGCATTGTACAGAGACATAAACTGCCATGAAGATGAGATCGCGACACAACATGACATGCACTGAGACAAAAATGCATGTAAATGTAGTTTAGACGGTGAATAACTTCTATTTAATAAAACAATGGTTTAAAGGAGAGGTGATGTGTGGGAAACATGCCTCTGCTGGAGTGTGAATTGTATATTTACAAAAATCAATTAAATTGGCCAGTGATATCTTTGTATTTCTGTCAGTTAAAGAAAGAATCAAGAGGATTAACCAATCACAGATTTTATTGCATTTTGCAAAATGTCCCAACTTTTCTTCAAATAAATTATATATTATAAAAAATGTAATGTAAAAATGTAAAAAGAATTTAAATGGCATGTTAAATTGCAACCGCAATTTTTATATAAAAATGCATTTTGATGCGTTTTCCCCAAATTGTGCAGCTCCAGCATCAGTCAGACTGTGTGTTGTGTGTGTGTGTGTGTGTGTGTGTGTGTGTGTGTGTGTGTTGTGTGTGTGTGTGTGTGTGTGTGTGTGTGTGTGTGTGTGTGTGTGTGTGTGTGTGTGTGTGTGTGTGTGTGTGTGTGTGTGTGTGTGAGTGAGTGAAACGAGCCGCACCTGTCCGTGTTCTTCAGCCTCAGGTTATTCTTACGTGTTCAGTGTCATCATCAGGAACACATGATGGTCAGGTGACCTGCGCACGCGCCACATCTGAGCACTGCTGTTTAAACTCATGATGAGATGTCCATCATCACACACTCATCATACTGTTGAAGTGTGTGTGAGTTTATTGGTGTTCTCTATTTAGCAGCATTGGTGAATGTACAAAGCAACCCAAACAGAGATAATGTGACAGGAGGTGTGTGTGTGTGTGGTGTGTGTGTGTGTGTGTGTGTGTGTGTGTGTGTGTGTGTGTGTGGTGTTCTCTCTGCTGAGACTGTGTGTGTTGCCATCTGTGCGGTTTGTTCCTCTGATGACACATACAGCAACATACACACACACACACACACACACACACACACACACACACACACGCTCATAGATACTGTAAAGCTCATGTGAACTGCACCGTCACATTTTCTGCTCTTAAAGAGACAGTATCTTAATTCACAGACACACCCCTGCACAAATACCCATCATGCCGTGTGACCGATTAATCAACATGTTCACCACAGTATCTAATGCATAGATTACGTGTGTGTGTGTGTGTGTTGTGTGTGTGTGTGTGTGTGTGTGTGTGTGTGTGTGTGTGTGTGTGTGTGTGTGTGTGTGTGTGTGTTGCTGCTGGAGGCCACAGGCATTTGTTTTCTACAAAACGACAATAGGCAGATGGAGCCACATACAATATTAATGAAGAACTGTGTGTGTGTAATATTTTAGTTCACATTAGTTTCTTGTGTGTGTGTCGTAGGGATGTGTGATATAGCTAAACATTTGATCACAATATAATGTTTCATATCGTTAAGTATTGATAATTATCAACATTTTTATAAATATTTTTTTGAAGACAAGTAGAAAAGTTTGAATTTAAACCACAGTTTTTTATCCACATTATTAAGGCAAACAACAAATGATATTAGTTTTAGCAGTCAAAAATAAAATGTACACAAAAATATCTTCTTTATGTCTTATATTAAGATAAAGAAGTAAGTGTTAAAGAAACTCTTGAACTTAATCAACATCTGTAATAAGTAGGGGTGTAACGGTTCACAAAAATCACAGTTTGGTTCAATAAGACACAGTGGTGTCACGGTTCGGTTCTCCATACAGCAAAAAGAAAGAAATACAACAGAAATGTCCTTGATTTAAAAAATATATATATTATATTTTAAGTGTAAAAAAGTGAAAATAAGTGTAAGTTTTCCTACATCTTAAAACTTTTAGTTTTATTAATGGTGGTAATCTTTGAAGGATGAACAAATAATGTTTTGGTCATCATATTAAAAATAACATTTAAATATGATAATATTTGAGTTTTGAAGTGCTGGAAAAACATGTGTGATGTACTTGAAAGCATTTTACTATTCCTGCCAAACGTCCATGTTTACAGTGAGTGTTACTACAGTAAACATCCATGTTTACAGTGAGTGTTACTACAGTAAACGTCCATGTTTACAGTGAGTGTTACTACAGTAAACGTCCATGTTTACAGTGAGTGTTACTATAGTAAACGTCCATGTTTACAGTGAGTGTTACTACAGTAAACGTCCATGTTTACAGTGAGTGTTACTACAGTAAACATCCATGTTTACAGTGAGTGTTACTACAGTAAACGTCCATGTTTACAGTGAGTGTTACTACAGTAAACGTCCATGTTTACAGTGAGTGTTACTACATGTTTACAGTGAGTGTTACAGTGAGTGTTACTCCATGTTTACAGTGAGTTTTACTCCATGTTTACAGTGAGTGTTACTCCATGTTTACAGTGAGTGTTACAGTGAGTGTTACTCCATGTTTACAGTGAGTGTTACAGTGAGTGTTACTCCATGTTTACAGTGAGTTTTACTCCATGTTTACAGTGAGTGTTACTCCATGTTTACAGTGAGTGTTACAGTGAGTGTTACTCCATGTTTACAGTGAGTGTTACTCCATGTTTACAGTGAGTGTTACAGTGAGTGTTACTCCATGTTTACAGTGAGTGTTACAGTGAGTGTTACTACAGTAAACGTCCATGTTTACAGTGAGTGTTACTACAGTAAACGTCCATGTTTACAGTGAGTGTTACTACAGTAAACGTCCATGTTTACAGTGAGTGTTACTCCATGTTTACAGTGAGTGTTACAGTGAGTGTTACTCCATGTTTACAGTGAGTTTTACTCCATGTTTACAGTGAGTGTTACTCCATGTTTACAGTGAGTGTTACAGTGAGTGTTACTCCATGTTTACAGTGAGTGTTACAGTGAGTGTTACTCCATGTTTACAGTGAGTGTTACAGTGAGTGTTACTCCATGTTTACAGTGAGTTTTACTCCATGTTTACAGTGAGTGTTACTCCATGTTTACAGTGAGTGTTACAGTGAGTGTTACTCCATGTTTACCGTGAGTTTTACTCCATGTTTACAGTGAGTGTTACTCCATGTTTACAGTGAGTGTTACAGTGAGTGTTACTACATGTTTACAGTGAGTGTTACAGTGAGTGTTACTCCATGTTTACAGTGAGTTTTACTCTATGTTTACAGTGAGTGTTACTCCATGTTTACAGTGAGTGTTACAGTGAGTGTTACTCCATGTTTACAGTGAGTTTTACTCCATGTTTACAGTGAGTGTTACTCCATGTTTACAGTGAGTGTTACTACATGTTTACAGTAAGTGTTACTCCATGAGTGTTACAGTGAGTGTTACTCCATGTTTACAGTGAGTGTTACTCCATGAGTGTTACAGTGAGTGTTACTCCATGTTTACAGTGAGTGTTACTCCATGTTTACAGTGAGTGTTACTCCATGTTTACAGTGAGTGTTACTCCATGAGTGTTACAGTGAGTGTTACTACATGTTTACAGTGAGTGTTACTCCATGTTTACAGTGAGTGTTACTCCATGTTTACAGTGAGTGTTACAGTGAGTGTTACTACATGTTTACAGTGAGTGTTACTCCATGAGTGTTACAGTGAGTGTTACTCCATGTTTACAGTGATTTTTACTCCATGTTTACAGTGAGTGTTACTACATGTTTACAGTGAGTGTTACAGTGAGTGTTACTCCATGTTTACAGTGAGTTTTACTCCATGTTTACAGTGAGTGTTACTCCATGTTTACAGTGAGTGTTACAGTGAGTGTTACTCCATGTTTACAGTGAGTGTTACAGTGAGTGTTACTCCATGTTTACAGTGAGTTTTACTCCATGTTTACAGTGAGTGTTACTCCATGTTTACAGTGAGTGTTACAGTGAGTGTTACTACATGTTTACAGTGAGTTTTACTCCATGAGTGTTACAGTGAGTGTTA
>CM070830.1:40753815-40773815 GCA_036326025.1 Chrosomus eos | reverse complement strand
CGTGACTTGACTAAAATATTATAAAAAGTTTGGTTTAGAAAAATGTTAATGTTAATGAAAATCATTAAAATAGTTTTTTGAGGGTAATAATTATTAAAAGATTGTACAGTCACCAATGTGTGTATCAGGTGTGTGTGAGTGAGCTGAGTGTGTGTATCAGGTGTGTGTGAGTGAGCTGAGTGTGTGTATCAGGTGTGTGTGAGTGAGCTGGTGTGTGTATCAGGTGTGTGTGAGTGAGCTGAGTGTGTGTATCAGGTGTGTGTGAGTGAGCTGATGATGTGTGTATCAGGTGTGTGTGAGTGAGCTGAGTGTGTGTATCAGGTGTGTGTGAGTGAGCTGAGTAGTGTGTATCAGGTGTGTGTGTGTGGAGTAGCTGAGTGTGTGTATCAGGTGTGTGTGAGTGAGCTGAGTGTGTGTATCAGGTGTGTGTGGGAGTGAGCTGAGTGTGTGTATCAGGTGTGTGTGAGTGAGCTGAGTGTGTGTATCAGGTGTGTGTGAGTGAGCTGGTGTGTGTATCAGGTGTGTGTGAGTGAGCTGAGTGTGTGTATCAGGTGTGTGTGAGTGAGCTGAGTGTGTGTATCAGGTGTGTGTGAGTGAGCTGAGTGTGTGTATCGGTGTGTGAGAGTGAGCTGAGTGTGTGTATCAGGTGTGTGTGAGTGAGCTGGTGTGTGTATCAGGTGTGTGTGAGTGAGCTGAGTGTGTGTATCAGGTGTGTGTGTGAGTGAGCTGAGTGTGTGTATCGGTGTGTGAGAGTGAGCTGAGTGTGTGTATCAGTGTGTGTGTGAGTGAGCTGGTGTGTGTATCAGGTGTGTGTGAGTGAGCTGAGTGTGTGTATCAGGTGTGTGTGTGTGGGGTGTGATGGTGAGTGAGCTGAGTGTGTGTATCAGTGAGTGTGTGTGCTGAGAGCTGGTGTGGTGTATCAGGTGTGTGTGAGTGAGCTGAGTGTGTGTATCAGGTGTGTTGAGGAGCTGGTGTGTATCAGGTGTGTGTGAGTGAGCTGAGTGTGTGTATCAGGTGTGTGTGAGTGAGCTGAGTGTGTGTATCAGGTGTGTGTGAGTGAGCTGAGTGTGTGTATCAGGGTGTGTGTGAGTGAGCTGAGTGTGTGTATCAGGTGTGTGTGTGAGTGAGTGCTGATGTGTGTGTGTATCAGGTGTGTGTGTGAGTGAGCTGAGTGTGTGTATCAGGTGTGGTGTGAGTGAGCTGAGTGTGTGTATCAGGTGTGTGTGAGTGAGCTGGTGTGTGTATCAGGTGTGTGTTGAGTGAGCTGGTGTGTGTATCAGGTGTGTGTGAGTGAGCTGAGTGTGTGTATCAGGTGTGTGTGAGTGAGCTGAGTGTGTGTATCAGGTGTGTGGTGAGTGAGCTGAGTGTGTGTATCAGGTGTGTGTGAGTGAGCTGAGTGTGTGTATCGGGGGGGGGGGGGGGGGGGGGGGGGGGGGGGGGGGGGGGAAAAAAAAAAAAAAAAAAAGAATTGTGTGTATAGTTTGGAGAGATGTAGTGTTAGGAGCTGTATCGTGTTGAGTGAGCTAGTGTGGTTCAGGTGGGAGAGTGGTGGTTATCAGTGGTGAGTGAGCTGGTGTTCAGGTGTGTGGGGATGAGTGGTGTGGGTGTGAGCGTGTGTGATCAGTGTTAGGACGTGTGTGTAAGGTGTGTGAGGGTGTGTGGTTCAGTGTGTGTGAGTTGAGTGTATAGTGTTTGAGTGACTGGTGTAGGTGTGGAGGAGCTAGTTGTAGTGTGTGATGAGTGGTGTGTGTAAGTGTGTGGTGGTGGTATCGGTGGGAGGAGCTGTGTTGTATCAGGTGTGTGTGAGTGAGGGTTTGTGTGGGAGTGAGAGTGGTATCGGGTGTGTGGTGACGTGTGTGTTAGGTGGAGGAGCTGTGTGTGTACATTGTGTGAGTGTGAGTTTTATCAGGTTGAGTGAGATGTGTTATCGTGTGTGGGTGAGCGTGGACAGTGTGGTGAGTGAGTGGTGTGGATAGTGTTGTGGTGATGATGTGTGTTCGGTGGTGGTGTGTGTGTGTATCAGTGTGTGTGAGACGTTATCAGGTGTGTGAGTGACTAGTGTTTATAGTGGTGTGAGGTTTATCGGGTGTTAGTGATGGTGGTGTATCGTGTGTGTGGTGAGCTGAGGTGTGTATCGTGTGTGTGAGTGACGAGTGTGTTTCAGGTGTGTGGAGTAGCTGGGTGTGATCGTGTGTGTAGTGAGCTGAGTGTGTGTATCAGGTGTGTGTGAGTGAGCTGAGTGTTGATCAGTGTGTTGTGAGGGTGTGTATCAGGGTGTGTGAGTGAGCTGGTGTTGATCAGTGTGTGTGAGTAGCTGTGTGTGTATCGTGTGTGTGAGGAGTAGTGGTATAGGTGTGTGTGATGAGCTGAGTGTGTGTATCGGGTGTTGAGTGAGTGGTGTGTGTATCAGTGTGTGTGGTGGCTGGTGTGGTATCGTGTGTGAGTGAGCTGTGTGTGTATCAGGTGTGTGAGGAGTGAGTGTGTGTATCAGGTGTGTGTGAGTGAGAGTGTGTTATCGTGTGTTGAGTGGGGTTGTGTATCAGTGTGGTGAGTGAGTGAGTGTGTGTATCAGGTGTGTGTGATACTGATGTGTGTATCAGTGGTGTGAGTGAGCTGGTGTGGTGTACAGGTGTGTGAGTGAGCTGAGTGTGGTATCAGTGTGTGGTGAGTGGTGTGTGTATCGGTGTGTGTAGTGAGCTGAGTGTGTGTAGGTGGTGTGGTGAGCTGAGGTGGTGGGTGTGTGAGGACGGTGTGTGGTGTATATGGTGGTGATGGGAGTGAGTGAGTTTGTGGGTTATCAGGTGTGGTGAGTGATGATGTTGATCAGGTGTGTGTGAGTGACTGGTGTGGTTCAGGTGTGTGTGGAGCTGAGTGTGTCAGGTGGTTGGGTGTGATGTGTATCAGGTGTGTGTGAGTGAGCTGGTGGTGTACGGTGTGTGTGATGGTGAGTTGTGTGTATCAGGGTGTGTGAGTGAGCTGGTGTGTGTATCAGTGTGTGTGAGTGAGCTGAGGTGTGTATCAGGTGGTGTGAGTGAGTGTGTGTGTATCGGGTGTGAGTGAGGGATCGTGGAGTGAGAGTTGACATGTTTTACGGGTGTGGTGGTGAGTGGTGGTGTGTGTATCAGGTGTGGTGGTGAGCGTTTGTACAGGTGGTGAGTGAGTGTGTGTGTGAGTGATGTGTGTTACAGGTGTGTGTGAGTGAGCTGGTTGTGTATCAGGTGTGTGTGGGTGAGGGGGTGTATCAGGTGGTGTGAGTGAGCTGAGTGTGGTTCAGGTTTTGTGTGAGTGAGGTGGTGTTGTTTCAGGTTGTGTGGTGTGTGAGTTGTGGTTGTGTGGTGTTGTGACTGGTGTGTAGGGTTAGTGAGTGGTTGTGTAGTGTTGTGAGTGATGGTGTGTGTATCAGGTGTGTTGAGTGAGTGTGTGGTGGTATCAGGTGTGTGTGTGTGAGTGGTGTGTGTTGTTGTGTGATGTGAGTGAGTGTGTGTGTATAGTGTGTGTGTGTGTGGTGGTGAAGGTGTGTGTGGAGTGAGTGAGTGGTGGTGTTAGGTTAGGTGTGTGTGGTGAGCTGAGTGTGTATCAGGTGTTGGTGTGTGTGAGTGAGTGTGGTATCGTGTGTTGTGAGTGAGCTGGTTTGTGTGTGTATGAGTGGTGTGTGTATCAGTGTGTGGGAGGAGTGTGTTATCAGGTGTGTGTGAGTGAGCTGAGTGTGTATCAGGGGGTGTGTGAGTGTGTGGTGTGTGTGATGGTGTGTGTGGTGAGTGGTGAGTGTTGTATCAGGTGTGTTGAGTGCTGAGTGTGTGTATCAGGTTGTGTGAGTGAGTGTGGAGTGTGTGTTAGGTGTGTGTGTATAGGTGTGTGTGTAGGTGTGTGTGGTGACTGGTGGTGTAGTGTGTGTGAGGTGATGTGTGTGTGATGGTGTGTGTGTAGTGTGAGTGAGTGTGTGTATCAGGTGGTGTGGTGGTGTAGGTGTGTGTGTATCGGTGTGTGTTGGTGAGTTGGTGAGTGTTTGGGTGTGTGTGAGTGAAGTGAGTGTGATGTGTGTGTATCAGGTGTGTGTGAGTGTGTGTGTTGAGTGTGTGTTAGGTGTGTGAGGTGAGTGGTGGTGTGGTGATTAGGTGTGTGTGTGTGGTAGTGTGTGTATAGGTGTGTGTGAGTGAGTGGTGTGTGTATAGGTGTGTATGTGGTGGTAGTGTGTGTTCAGGTGTGTGTGTGTGTGAGTGTGTGATAGTGTGTGTGTAGGTGGTGTAGTGAGGGTGGTGTTGTGTGTTGAGGAGTGGTGTGTGTGGTGTGTGTAGTGAGGTGAGTGTGTGTATCAGGTGTGTGTAGTGAGTGAGTGTGTTCAGGGTGTTGTGAGTGAGTGGTGGTATCAGGTGTGTGTGGGAGTGAGTGTGTGTATCAGGTGTGGTGTGAGTGTAGTGGTGTGGTGTGTGTGGTGTGTGTGTTGGGTGAGCTGAGTGTGTGTATCAGGTGTGTGAGTGAGTGAGTGTGTGTTCAGGTGTGGTGAGTGAGCTGAGTGTGTGTATCGGTGTGTGTGTGAGTGAGGGGGTAGTGTGGTGAGTGTGTGTGTATAGGTGTGTGTGAGTGAGCTGGTGTGTGTAGGTTGTGTGAGTGAGTGAGTGTGTGTGTGATAGGGTGTGTGTGTGTGAGTGGTGTGTGTTCAGGTGTGTGAGAGTGAGTGAGGTGTGTATCAGGTGTGTGTGATGTGAGTAGGTGTTTTGATGAGTGTGTGTGATGTGTGGTGAGTGAGTGTGTGTATCAGGTGTGTGGTGGGTTGGTGTGTGTGTAGAGTGGTGTGTGTTGGTGTGTGTGATGGTGGTTGTGTGGGTGTGGTGTAGTGTGTGTGGTGAGTGTGAGTGTGTGTTTAGTGTGTGTGTGTGTGAGTGAGGGTGGTGTGTATCGGTTTGTGGTGGTAGTGGTGTGTGTCGGTGGTGTGGTGAGGTGACTGAGTGTGTGAAGGTGTGTGTGTTGGTGAGTGTGTGTACGTGGTGGTGAGTGAGTGGTGTGTGTATCAGGTGTGTTGAGTGAGCTGGTGGTGTATCAGGTGTGTAGTGGTGTGTGAGTGTGGTGTGTGTATCAGGTGTGTGTGAGTGGGTGTGTTGGTGTGAGTGTGTGTTGGTGTGTGTGTGAGTGAGTGAGTGTGTGTTGTTGTGTGTTGCGAGTGGAAGGGGTGAGTGTGTGTGTGTGAGTGAGTGAGTGAGTGAGGGAGGTGCGAGTGGAAGGGGTGAGTGTGTGTGTGTGTGTGTGTGTGTGTGTGTGTGTGTGTGTGTGTGTGTGTGTGTGTGTGTGGTGTGTGAGAGTGAGAGTGAGTGAGTGAGTGAGTGAGTGAGTGAGTGAGGGAGGTGCGAGTGGAAGGGGTGAGTGTTTCTGTGTTTGTGTGTGTGGAGCAGTGCAGGATTAAAGCAGGGATCTGGAGGAGTAAATGCTGAGTGCAGCAGTGAGATGCAGTGGGTGTAAAAGAGAGAGAGAGAGAGTGCGCGCATGTGTGTGTGAGAGAGAGAGAGAGAGAGAGAGAGAGAGAGTGTGTGAGAGAGAGAGGCACACACAGATGGATGCTGGCGATGCAGAAGTGTCTCACTGCGCGTGAACAAGCGTTACATGTGGAGGAGGAAAAGGAAGATCAAAACCAATCGCTGCTCTCTCTGACTCACTATTTAATGTGACGGTTCTCCTTCAGGTCCAGTTGGCAAGATCACATTTGCAGGCGCGCAGAGGATGTGATGTCAATCGCATTTATAGAAGTCTGATGTGTGGATGAGTTTAGTCCTACACAATGCAGTGAATCTGATCTGGTGTGTGTGTGTGTGTGTTGTGTGTGTGTGTGTGTGTGTGTGTGTGTGTGTGTGTGTGTGTGTGTGTGTGTGTGTGTGTGTGTGTGTGTGTGTGTGTGTGTGTGTGTGTGTGTGTGATTCCTCTCTATTTAGGAGGGCTGGGCAGACTGCACCAACACACACACACACACATTAACGTTCACATCAACATCTGAGACGAGCCCGATCAGAGGATTTATAGAGAGATTTGAGATCTAAACATCTTTAACATTTATATTAGTTTTAGAGATCTGTGTGACTGATTCAAGATAACAGCAACAGGGACACAATTCAACTAAAAATACTAAAACACTGAATTCACGCTTCTCAACAACACAAGCACAAAAACACCAAGTATCATAAAGATTCCAGAAGCTCTAAAGTCATGTGATGTTTTTATGAGAAACAAACTGAAATATAAATCATTATTGACTGAAGTTCTTCCTGCATCTCTCAGATCTCATCCTGGATTGATGAATTAATAAATCACTGTAGACTCACTCAGACTAAACTGGGATGCATCCGCATACACTGTTATATATATATATATATATATTTATATGTGTATATATATATAAATGTAACATTCCTTCAGACGTGTTTGGATCATGTGATCGAGGTTCATCTTCTATCTTCTGTTTCCTCATTCCAGCTGTGGCTCATTTGTTAATGATGTAATAATTAATTTGACTCTCTAATCATGTGATCATGCTGCAGGAAATGATGTTTTATCTTTTGTTTTTGTAACTAAAAACAAAAAAGCCTTTCAACGCTAAATAAAACATCCACATCACGGTTCCGTTCATTGACAAGCAGAGGTGACCCAGAGGTGACCCAGAGGTGACCCAGATGTGACCTTATGACCTCTGATGACCCCACAGCTTTTCTTTATGCAGGATAGTGGTGGTTTGGGGTTGAGTGTGGAACAGAATTAATAATAAATAATGAAGGATTTAACTGCAAATAAAAGATGGATGACCCGGAGATTTCCCATCATCCTCTGCTGAAATGAAGGAGCCTGATGTGTTTCTTCATGATGATGGAAGCATGATATTTCCTTTCTTTTCTTTCTGTTGTGTCTCCATCACTCCACAGCTCATAGACATGGAGAAATGGGTACGTGGATTCACACACACACACACAACACACACACGCACGCACGTGCACACGCACGTCCCACACACACCACACACACACACACACACACACACACACACACACACACTTGCATACACACTCTCAGACACATTCACACATGCGCACACACACTCAGGCATACACACACACACACTCAGGCATATACACTTGCACTCTCATACACGCGCACACACACACACACACACACTTGCATACACACACACTTGCATACACACTCTCAGACACATTCACACATGCGCACACACACTCAGGCATACACACACACACACACTCAGGCATACACACTAGCACTCTCATACACGCGCACACACACACACACACACACACACACACACACTTGCATACACACACTTGCATACACACTCTCAGACACATTCACACATGTGCACACACACTCAGGCATACACACACACACACACACACACTTGCATACACACTCACACACATGCGCACACTCTCTCAGGCACATGCACACACACACTCAGGCATACACACTTGCACTCTCATACACGCGCACACACACCACACACACACACACACACACACACACACACACACACACACACACACACACACACACACAGAGACTCATTCACATGGACTCACACAAGCACACTAACACACACGCACACACTCTCAGATGTAGCACACACACTCTGACGCATACACACACGCACAAACACCACTCATGCACACATGCGCACACATGCTCTCTCAAACACACACACACACACAAACACACACACGTATATACGTTACTGCTGCATGTGTGTCGTGCACCTGATCTGAGATCAGTATGTTCCTCGTATCCCAACATTCAGCATGTGTTATGACTCTTGTCATATTTTCAGCCCATTGGCTCTGTCTTCATGAAAGGAACGGCTCAGACTCTGAATTGAGAATAGTTTACTCTATTCTCACCGTATGACTGTCGTTCTGCTGTGAAACGCTAAAGCAGACGTTCAGCAGAATGTCCACGCTGCTCAGCTGCAGAACGACAGTCACGCGAGTTTGAACAACATGAGGGTGTTTCTCATGTTCACATGAACCGTCCGTAACACTGTTCTTCCTCTGTGTGTTTGTCTAGTCTTTCAGTACAAATATCTAAACATTCTTCAATCAAGACACATTTCCATCCCCTTCAATATTTAAAGATTGAAGAACGTTTATTTCACTAATTATAGAGTTCTCTTACTTTCTTCCTCATTTAGATTTGTGTTTGAGAGGGGAAGTATTAGATCATGTGACTGACACTGAACTCTGAGTGCTGTTTTCAACAGTGAGTGAGACAGTATGCAGTGTGTAACAGTAGTGTGTGTTACACTGTCACATGACCTCATCAGTGAGTGAGTGACATCATCAGTTACCTGCAGATAAAAAGCATTTTCAAATCAAATAAGACAGCTGATATGACTTCCTGTTTATCGAGCACGTTGCATTGTGGGATAGAGTATTGGATGTTGTAGTTCATACTGCATACATGTGTAGATTCATGATCCAAAGGGGTTTTTATGTGTCATTAACTATGCCTTCTTTTCTTCTTATGGGCCACAGAAATTCATGATGAAGGTAGGAGTCCGTGTGTGTGTGTGTGTGTACGTCCCTGTTGTTGTTGTGCGTCCTGTCATCAGTCATGTGATGTAGTGTAATGTAGCTGTTCTGTGAGCTAATTCCAGTGAGACGAGAGCGAGCACTGAAGTGAGTCTAATGAGAAAATAAAGGTCCTGTTCTTCCTGTCCTGAAGCATTACTGCAGCCATTACCTGACACACACACACACACACACACACACACACACACACACACACACACACACACACACACACACACACACACACACACACACACACACACACACACTCTCGCAGCCTTAAGAGAGCCATTAACACACACACACACACACACACACACAGGAAGTGCTGATTCCCAGGAACATCAGCCCTCACCATGGAAAAACACTCTGATGTGTCGGGATTCTTTGTTCTCTTATGGCATGTAAAATGCAATTTGTGTCCTTTTACTGTATATACAAATTTATGTCATTTATACATATCTATTTAAATATAGTGTATATAAATGTTATAATTAGATGATTAGATAAATGTTATAATAATTGATTATGAATCACATTCACTGAACAGTCATGAGTTTGTATCAGTGATCAATGCTGTGTGTGTGTGTGTGTGTGTGTGTGTGTGTGTGTGTGGTGTTTCAGACGGCGCAGGGCGGAGGTCACCGGACGCTGCTCTACGGTCACGCGGTCTTACTGAGACACTCCTACAGCGGGATGGTGTGTGTTACTCTGATGACACGTCACACGTGTGTGTGTGTGTGTGTGTGTGTGTGTGTGTGTGTGTGAGGTTCATGTGTTGATGTGTTTCTCTCTCCAGTATCTGTGCTGTCTGTCTACGGCTCGCTCGTCCACTGATAAACTGGCTTTTGATGTGGGGCTTCAGGAAGACACAACAGGTGATGTCACTTCCTGTTTACATTCCCAGATAAAAAGTATTTAATCACAAAATCAGGAGAAAGGAATAAAAAGAATGAGAATGAAGCCTGTTCTTAGGAACGTTAGGAGTTGTTGTTGCAGTGTGTTATATTATTATCATTAATGATTCTCACTGTCAGACTGAAGGGAATCATGGGAATAAAAACAGACCCAAGAGTTAAACAGAACACAGAGAGTTTGAGGGTTAAAAACCCTGGAGTAAATGGCTTTAGAACAATTTTCACTCAGAAATTGTGCTAATGTTTTGAGAACATTATTAAAGACCAGATCACTTTGAACAAACGTTCTATTAATGTTCCTGGAAGAACGTTTGTTCATAACTTTGAGAGAACGTTCTGAAAATGAATTTGCAGTGTGCATGTTCCTGGTGGGATGTCTGTAAAGGGTGTTTGTAGATGTATAATGACACGCGTGTTGCGTGTGCAGGTGAGGCGTGCTGGTGGACCATCCACCCGGCGTCCAAACAGAGGTCAGAGGGCGAGAAGGTGCGCGTGGGGGACGATCTCATCCTGGTCAGCGTGTCGTCTGAACGTTACCTGGTGAGCTTTAATCAAACCCTGATGTGTGTGATGTTACTCCAGGATCTCCCGCACCCAAAGTGACTAACGGATGAGGAATACAATAAGTGTTCATCTTAAAGGTGCAGTGTGTATTCTAGTCATCTAGTGGTGAGGTTGTGAATTGCACCCAACAGAAGTTACGATGGTCGACAGGAAGTGATGTCGTCGTCTGAGAAAGCAGAGAGTAGCCAGTTAAACAATGAGGTTTCTTTACAAACATTATGAAATTAGATTGACTTAATTATTCAGCAAAACGTTATGGAATAGAGTTTCAGACATCATTCAGAATAGTGAAAGCTTGATGTGCTTCTCTTCTGTCTTATTAAATCACTTCAGTGTTTGAGTGACAGCTCTGATCTCTGTTCCAGCACTTGTCGTACGGTAACGGTAGTTTACACGTGGATGCGGCTTTCCAGCAAACGCTGTGGAGCGTCGCGCCGATCTGCTCCGGCAGTGAAGTGGCTCAGGGTGAGTGTGTGTGTGTGTGTGTGTGTGTGTGTGTGTGTGTGTGTGTGAGTGAATGTCACACTGCGTTCCACTTCCTGTTCATTTAATCAGCAACATGTGTTTCAGGCTTCCTGATTGGTGGAGATGTTCTGCGGCTGCTGCATGGTCACATGGACGAGTGTTTGACCGTCCCGTCAGGAGAACATGGAGAAGAACAACGCAGGTCAGAACTCAGAGACTTCTAACGTTCACTGATATGTGTTTATTACAGTGAAACGATCTGTAGTGTATAAAGCACTGTAGAAATAATGATTTGACTTAAAAATCCTCTGTATTTTTATAGAGAATATAGGTAACACTTTACTCTAAGGTTTATTAGTTAACATTAGTTAACAACATTAGTTAGCATGAACTAATAATGATCTGGACTTATACAGCATTTATTAATCTTTCTTAATTTTAATTTCAACATTTACTAATACTTTATTCAAATCTTGTTAACATTAGATAATGCACTGTGAACTAACATAACCAAACAATGAACAGCTGTATTTTTTATTAACTAAAAAAGATTAACAAATATCGTAACAAATATATTGTTCATGGTTAGTTCATGTTACATTAACTAATGTTAACTAATGAACCTTAGTGTAAAGTTTTACCAGAATTTAAATTTTTGTGTTGAAATATTTTATCAGATATAAATTGAGAATTGTAGGTCCACATCCAGTAAATCATGAAAAAGTGGAAAAGTAATGCAAGTTTATTGGTTAGAAAGCACAGGAACACTGGAGAACGTTCAGCTCAGATGCTGATGTTTATAGTACAGAGACTCTGAGTGTTGTTGTTGTGGTAAATGTGCTGTAAGAGGTGTAGAAGCTCTGGTTTGGGTGATGTGGAGATGTGTGTATCTGGACCACTGATGCTCCGCTGTGTGAGTAGAGGTTGATTAAACACTCCTGATGGTTTTGGTCCGGGCTCTCTGAGGGTTTCGGTCTTCTTCTGAGGTTGACCGCTGTGGTCGGGTGTCGTTGGCATTCCTGTAAAGAGCTCAGAGATCTGGACAGTGTTGGGGAAAAGTAATGCATTTCAATATTGTGATACTCCCTATAAAGTAACTATGGAAAATAATGTGTTGTTTTTTCTCACCTGGCTGAGGCTTGATCTCTTTTAAGCAAGTGTTTAATGCTGTAATGCATTTAACAACATAGTCCATATAACACACACAATATATTTTATTCTGAATAAATATTCCCTGCCTCTTTCCTCTGTTCGCTCATTCATGTCTAAGTGACTGCGTTTTGGAGAAGTGACAGAATTTTAATTCAGTACTTTAAAAATGTTTAAGCAATTTAATTAAACTAAAATGTAACGTGCATTACTTTTTTAAAGCAGTAACTCAAATATTAATTAATACATTTATAAAGTAATGCATTACTTGTTACATCAAAAAAGTAATCTGATTACGTACAGCAAATTACTTGTAATGATTTACTTTACTCAAAATATCAAAGTAATCTGATTACCTAATAAATGTTACTTGAAATGCGTTACTTTACTCGTTACATCAAAAAGTAATCTGATTAAGTAATGCATGTTACTGGTAATGCATTACTTTACTTGTTTTTATTAAAAAGTAATCTGATTATGTAATACCAGTGGTGGGCCGTCAGGGCCAGCAAGGCCTTCTCTGCTGGCCTAAACACTATCAGAATCACTGACTTGCACTTTAATATATTTTTTCCATTAATGAGTATTAAATTATTCCCAATAGTTCATTCTCTTAATTTCATAGCTTTTCTCTTGGTTGTGCTGCTTCCAGTAGTGTGTTTTTATGTTAGAGCTTTTATCCAATCATATTTCAGCCATCATGCGTTGCCATGGCCAAATAAATCTGCCTTCAGGCCTTCAGAATCGACAGTGCGGGCGTCTGTAGCTAAAAATGAATGGCAATGAAACTGTTGCTTTAACCAATCAGATAATCAGTCTGATTTAATCAGCCAATCAGATTTCGCTTTGACTGCAGCGGGGCCATCTAGCAGGCGTACAATAACGTCTGCATTTTCTCGTTCTTTGATTGGATGCTCAGAGCGCGTACTATTACTGGTGGTAGTATCCGCATTTGTAGCGAACTGCGTAAACTAAAATATATTCCTGTAGATTTAATAGTTTTTCAACCCACAAATTAATGTTTCTTTCCCTCCTCGACCCCCAGCAGGTTCAAACTTACCGGAAAAAGTCACGTATTCAGCCTGAGCTTAGAGTCACGGAAATCTATTCGATCTGTCCGGGTAAAAACAGAACAGACTAGCTAATGTAAGTTATGCCACGAATGAATCTGAAGGCAAAAGTCCCGCTGATCTCATTGATTACGTTCAAAACTCTGTGTGAGAGAGCATGGGGCAGCTGTACACATCGTCATGTTTTGCGGTGACTGAGTCCACTGCTTCTGTCGAGCAGACACTCTCAGCCCTAAAGCAAAGTAAAACTTATGCTAGAATGACGAGACAGACACGACATTGTTAGAACCTGTACAACTGTAATTGAAGTCTTCTTGAGCAAAGAAATAAGGATGGATTTTGTGTTAAAAAATAATCAGTAGTTTTGGTGAGTATAATGCTTTTTTCCCCGTGGTGAATATGATTTTCTTCTTTATTTTTCTTTTAGATTTATGATCGAAACGTATTTTTTTTCAAACATTCATACTATTGTAACGTCTGAAAAGGGACTATTGTAACCCTGGAACGACAAGATAAGGGAGGCTCCATTTCTGAATTTATAATCGGATTCGGAGCGCAAGAACCACTGTACAAACGCACCAGCCGAACTCACGCGCTCGTTTATCTCTACCGGCCTTTCCCGAACTCACCGCATTAACCCTATAACTGCCGGTGCAAAATAAAAACAACAATTATAGAGAGTTTTTTGCGCTGCTACACAACTGAAAGTCATTAATTCAGATAGGACAGAAGGCCTAGGTGTGAAATGCACGGCCCGCCACTGTGTAATACCTTACCTGTAATGCGTTACCACAACACTGGATGTGCATATTCATTTGTCCTAATATCTGAAGGGAACAAATCAAAACCGGATCAAAATAGAAGTATGTAATGTGCAGAATGAGAGTTAGATCATCCTGATGTTGTAGAAATAGGGCAATAATCCAGCTAGCTTTATAAGAGGGAGATGCAGAGTATGAGACCTTGGACGTGTTCCTCGCACCGCATCAGTGCTGCTCCTGCTGATGTAGGACGTCCACTCGTTCTTCAGGAGAAACACGGGCTCAGATGAGAGTCTCTCGGGATCCTGCTGAGGTTATATGAGACAGAATGAGATCTCGTGTGATTGTGTGTGTGCTGCTGTAATTACAGAAACACCTGTCCTCTCTGGGACATCAGACGGATATAAATGTGTTATCCTGTTCCTTTCTCCACAGCAAACTATTCAACCCAGAAACAACTGTGAGAGATCCAGAACAATCCCTGCTAAACAGCGTTGGGGAAGTTACTTTTAAAAGTAATCCATTACAATATTGCTTTACTCCCCCAAAAAAGTGACTAATTGCGTTTTATGAAAAGTAACGTGTTACATTACGTGTTACTTTTTCTCACCTGCGCTGGGCTTGCTTGTGTGTTATTTAATAACAACAACAAAAATATCTCTTTTTGGCAAATGTTAAGGCCCTTTCACACCAAGGGCCCTATCTTGCACCCAGCGCAATTGACTCTGTACACTGACGCATGTATCATTCCTATTTTGCACCCGCGCAAAGCGGGCTTTTGCCTCCACAGACGCACGTCGGTTAACTAAGAAATACACTTGCGCTGCCCGGGGCGGTTCAGCGCAAAGAGGAGGCGTGTTCCGGGGCAAACTTTCCCTCATGCTATTTTGCTGTTCTATAAAACAATTGCACCACTGACCAGAAAAAAACTAGTCTAAAGTCAGTGGCGCATTGCGCGTTGTTCATTATGATATTTTAAGGGCGCATGCTTGACCATAATGTATAGCGTGCACAACGCACATACACTTTGCTCATGTAATCTACACAGATGCAGCAGTTTTCATTTTTGCAAATCATACATTATAACAAGGAAATATATTACCACACGAGGGAAATCATTGTGGTGTCCATGAAGATGTGAAAATATAGGCATAAATCTAGCTTACACATTTACCCACATTTTTCAGGCAAATTGTAGTAATGACGGATCAGACCTGTTTGCCCAATAGTGGCAAGACACATATGTATAAGGACATCTGACAAATTAGTTTGTCCGTCAAGAACTAGGGAAAAAAAATCTGAAGACTGCGAAATCACCTTTACCATAATGTAAGTACATTAAAAACCTTACTCTTTAACTTACCAGTTAAGTAGAGCTTTCTCATATTTTTTTCTATTGATTTGGGTGGGTTTGTCCCATCCCCAATGTCACTTCTCTTTCTTTTACGGCCCTGACGAGAACATCGATCTCCTCGGCTGTGAACCGCTCCTGGCGCGCGCCTGGTAAATACGCCATAATAATAACAATCCGCCATGCAACATGCGCTCCTGCTCTTAAAGGGTATGTTGGATGACGCTCTGATTGGTTTATTTCACGTTACGCCCAAACCACACCTATGAATAATGAAGCTACTTCAGACCAACCTCTTTTAGATTATGAATAGATATATGAATAATCCTGCATATTTACTCCTGTACAGTAGAGGGCACCACTCAAACACGCCTTTCAGCTGTTTCCTTCTGGATTAAACACAATATAATACAGGAGAAGGAAGTTTAACACTCTAATCTAAAGTAATTTCTGCTTATTAGTATCAATATGTCACAAATAGAAGCCCTTTTCCCTGTGGGTTTTAGTATCAAATTTGGATATTGGAATAATAAAGTTGCCAATTTAATTATTTTTTATTATTTTTATTAATTTTAGACTAGTTGACCAGCACACATTATATGCAATGCAATATTAATCATGAATAAAAGATGGTGTTGAGCAGTATTGAAACTTTGGACTTATATTTTATATTTGGACTCACTGTATATTGCAGTGAAATTTTGGATTTGGGTCGAATTCAAAAAACGTTAGAAGTTCAAACTAGAATTATGAAGATAGTCATGTGTTTGTGTGTCTTGCACCCCCCCCCCCCCCCCCCTCCTGTGTCTTATCTCGTCTACTCAACAAATTATTTCAAGGTTGGCAGGTCTGTTATTGGTTAGGAACGTGTTGCCGTATAATCCTGCAACTCAATGGCGTGTTGGTTTGAACAAATATTGAGAAGGTATTAAAAATGGTATTAAAAGGTAGTGAATTTACCTCCAGGATTCCTGCATAACCAGCTCAGCTTCACTTATGAGAGTCTGCTTGATTTTCTCTTGAACTGTTTCTCGTCACCGGCGGCCTTGAGCGAGTCACGTCTGCTTTTAAAAGCATGATGATTTCAAAGAAGGTTTCTCTGTATCCATCCGTCTCTTTATCTCGAATAAGAGTTGTTGCATGAGTGTTACGCAAGCGTGTGGTGAGGAGTGCTGCATTGTGGGATGTGTGGAGGTGTGTGTGTGTAAATCCAGAAACGTTCCCAGTGCACATCATGTTTCAGACGCTGATTGTGATTCGTCAGTTTGAGGCTGAATGATGATTAATAACCTTTGTGTGTGATTGATCAACACCAAATACAAAGATAAATAATGTTTTCAAGTGTTGAATCGTCACTGACACTGATCTCTTATTATATCTGTGTTGACGACACACACCACTAACACACACTAGTTTGCATCATTGACTCTGTTATTACTGTGAATCTGCTTTGAAATGATCTCTATTGTAAATGCGCAGTAGAAATTAAGTTTTGAAGTATTTTGCTTTGAGCTCTGCTTCGTTTGTGATTCTGTTTAAAGCAGAAATGGCCAGATATATTCTGATATGAAGCTTTTATTCAGTGTGTGTGTTTCTCTCTTTAGGACGGTGCATTACGAGGGTGGAGCCGTGTCTATCCACGCCAGATCCCTGTGGAGGCTGGAGACGCTGCGAGTCGCGTGAGTGAACACCTCCAAAAAATCATTCTTTTTTAGGATATTAATGCCCAACCAGAGACAGGAGTTGAAAATTAGCATTTGCTATAAACTTTATACGCAGCACTTCAGTGACAAGCTTAGTTTTGGCAATATGCTTGTCTGCATTGTCCCTGTCAAATAAATAACTAAATGAACGAAAATGATCTATACACACGAGCTCATCTTTATTCTTCACTGAGATCCCATAAAGCATCACTCAATGCCATCCAAATCAAATGCATCAGGGAATCAAATTCATCAGGTTGCATTTTGACTATTAACTCTAACAAACATGTGGAATAACGATGATATTTAAGTTTTATAAAGAGTCTCTTCTGCTCACCAAGGTCCTATTTATTTGATCAAAAATACAATAAAAACAGTGAAATATTATTATAATGTAAATCAGCTGTTTTCTATGTGAATATATAGTAAAGTGTAATTTATTCCTGTGATCAAAGCTGAATTTATCATCATTACTCCAGTCTTCAGTGTCACATGATCCTTCAGAAATCACTATAATATGATGATTTCAATTTAGTTCTATTGTTAAATCACACTTGCACGTGACATGAACTAAAAGACACATTCTGATTTCATGGGTCTTTACTGATAAAGTGGAGCACAGACTCATCATGTTTGACCCTGAAAGAGCCCATGATGCCGCAGTGATGATGTCATCAGGTCTCAGGTTTGACTCTTCTGGCAGCAGAGAGCGTTTGTTCCCATGAAGCCTTTAATTACACACTGCAGGACGTCTGACTAAAAATAATCGGAGGACGCTGAAGTTGGAAGTGTTTTATCAAAAGTGGCATTTTGGGGTCGGGGCCAAATCCTGGAGCAGGAGCCCGACACACTTTTACTTTTGCTTTTAGAAAACAAACGAGCGCTTTTCATCATAAGCATCAAAGCTGCGTACACGTCACAAACCCGTATGAGTCTCCTGAGCCGCTGTTTGTCTGAGACGAGTACAGTTATCAGCTCCAAACGCTAAATTATTCACCATGAAAGTATCATAACATGTGACTCATGCGCTATAGAAATATACAGTCAAACCAAACTTTATTCACACACCTTCAACATTTCTCACATTATCAGTTTATTCTCTCTATATAAAATGGTAATAAATATGAGCAGAACTCAGAGTTATGAACTGAGTGGATATTTGACAGGTTTTGTCCGTCCTTCTGTTAGACTCTCACACATGAATTATGTTGAATATCTGTCAGCTGTTAAATTTAACTACACAATTAGATAATACCAGTTTAGCTCAACCAGTGACCCACAATGCTTCATGTTGTTCAGTCTGTGTGTAAAAAGAGCATTAGTTATTAAAGAAAAAACACTTCAGCAAAACATCATCAGCTCAAAGTGACCCAATCATGATCAGTCCCAAAGTTTTATGAGTTTTACTGGTAGTCGCTGTATGAAGAATATTTGGGTAAAATATGTCACAGTTTACTTTATTTTGCTCTCCTCACTTACATAAATGAACTATAGTGTCCTCCACACACTAGTAAACACATATCCAAAATTATGTCTGGTGTATGGATCATTTTTGGTTTGAGTGTGTGCATGAAGAGTTCAGATGCAAAAGCCTCTGTGCCATCTGAAAATTTCTTCTAGAATTATCAATTTATCAAGCTTGTATATTTAAGTTCAGTAATTTCACTTAAATGGCAATGAAAATTACATATTAATTTTCATTTAAGTGAAATTACTGAACTTAAATATACAAGCTTGATAAATTGATAATTCTAGAAGAAATTTTCAGATGGCACAGAGGCTTTTGCATCTGACCTCTTCATATATATGTGTGTGTGTATGTGTGTATACCTGTGTGCAGGTGGAGCGGCAGTCACATCCGCTGGGGTCAGCCGTTTCGCTTGCGTCATGTGACCACCGGGAAATACCTCAGCATGATGGAGGATCAGGGGCTGCTGCTGATGGACAAGGAGAAGGCGGACATCAAGTCCACGGCTTTCTGCTTCCGTTCCTCTAAAGTGAGACTCACAATAACCTGAGCTTCTAGTGCCTCATTATCACATCACTTCATCTGCATATGAGTGAGAGTGTAGATTCAGAGCCGCAATTTGAATCGGTTTTGTGTCAGGAAGCACAGGATTGAACGAAAGCCACATCAGAAAAAAAATCATGCTTTAGTAAATCATAATTATGACAAAAAGTCAAACTTAAGATATGCAAGTCATTATTATAAGTTGAAAAGTCGAAATTATGACATAAAAAGTCAATTTCATCTTTATCTCATAATTTAATCTTTTCGGTGTGTTAAGACTTTAATCTCATAATTTAGATTTTTTTATGTTCTAATTATGACTTGTGTCTTTTTCAACATACAGAGGTGGCCAAAATTATTAAAACACTTGATATATTTAAGAGTTTTCAGTTGTTATTTACCAAGAGGACAATGACATTCCTAAACATTCTTCTAACCCTATTGCCCGAACTACAGTATCTGCGACCCAAGGACTCTGCTCACACTGAAAATCATGAACCGGCCCAGAAGTCCACACCTCAACCCCATCCAGCTCATTTGGGGCGAGTTGAAAAATAACCTGGATAAATCTATAGTAGATTCAGAGGAAAGGCTTTGGCTTGAGTTGCAGAAGGGACAACATTAGTATATAAACCCTGTGCTGCTGTAGTGCTGGACATATCAAATATTAAAGTTAAAACTGGATAAAAACAGTACGACTCACTTCATCTGATATTTGTTGTGCTCAGAGCAACCATCTGCATGTTTCATGAACATTATGAAATAAAATCATGTTTTGGAGGCAATTTTTTAAAAATATTTTCAGATCTGTCAGGTGTTCTAATAATTTTTTTCCACCACTGTAATACGTCATAATTATGGCTTAGAATATCATAATTTTGACTTTTCATCTCATAAATATGACTTAGTATGTCATAATTTCAATGTTGTATTAGGATTGAGAATTATAACTGAGGAAAGAATGATTGTTGGCTGTTTATTGGCTGTTTTGTCACTATTGATCTATTGATACGAGTTTAGAGAAATATGAGCAGAAATGTGTTTTACATATCAGGTATTAAAATATCATCTTTATTATTCGTAATTGTGTACATAATTAATACACATTTTTATGTTTATTAATTTTAACAATTGATAAGCCATTTTGATGAGCCACACTGTTGAACTAATATGTGACCCTGGATTACAAAACCAGTCTTAAAGGGATACTCCACTTTTTTTGGAAATAGGCTCATTTTACAACTCCCCCAGAGGTAAACAGTTGAGTTTTACCGTTTTTGAATCCTTTCAGTCGATTTTCTGATATTTAGAAGAATATCAGTAACCAGACAGTTTCTGGTCTCATTGACTTCCATAGTAGGAAAAAAAATATACTATGGAAGTCAATGAGACCAGAAACTGTCTGCTTACTGATATTCTTCTAAATATCAGAAAATCGACTGAAAGGATTCAAA
>CM070830.1:40743815-40748815 GCA_036326025.1 Chrosomus eos | reverse complement strand
AGCTCAGATGTGTCTCAGCCGCGCTCTTCTGCTCACAGTGCCTGATTATAATGATCATTCTGCTTTTTAATTCTGTCTGTGTAAAAATGAGCTTTTGATCAAATAATGAGTGAACTGAGGATGTCAGGTGCATTGGATCCAGTGTTTCTGTTGTATATCAATTCTGACACATAGTAGATCATCTAGAACAGTGTCGGCAACCGGCGGCCGAGGTCCAAAACTGGCATCAAACTGATAAAAGCGTTTTGGTTCTGAAATACATCACTACAGCAACAGTCACTCACTATCACTTCAGCTTTACTGATTTTGCCTTCAAAATACAAGTTACGAGAATGTTTTTGCAGCAGTGTTTTATTTTGAGATGGATTGACAGCTTTTAATTTGAAAAGTTCTGAAAGACATGATAACACACACACACACACACCGGCTTTGCATTCACCGTTTGCGTTCCCTATTTTCGCTGTCAACTTTCCTCTTTACTCTTTGATAGCGTCATTTTCTCTCACTAGCTTAAATGTTAGCATCTCTCTGCGCTGGCGTAATAGCATAACGTAACTCCAGCACGCAAACTATTAAAAAATGCAGTTCAGTACGTGAGGATGCCAAGAAATAATAAGAGTGTAAAAGTAGGCTACGTCAAATAATTATTACATTAAGTTAGGCTCCATTGTGTAAAAAGCTAATTAAAATGATAAACATTTGTTATTCACATTATATAAAGGAAACAAAACATAGTTTGTTAAGAGCATGACTCAAACATGCCATTAATAGGCTTATTCAAATCCTCTTTTATTTTTTGAGTTATTTGTATCCATTCCGCATCTCTCACGTGTGTGTGTGTTTTAGCGAGGCGGTCTGTAAGTTGGTGAATGATGACACTTGCCAGGTTACGTGTCACGACTGCTTTATTCATTTATCCAGTGTAAAGCCTGGACATCCACACACACATGACTGTCCTACTGCAGGAGTAACAGCTCACTACCAGTTACAAAACACACTGAACAGTCTGTCACGGGCAATTCTAGTTACATTTTCATCAGTTAATTTCTTAAATTATTCTTTGACTATGTTCTGGCCCGCCATCTAGTGACGAAATGTTTTTTTGGCCTGATCTAGTAGATTAAACTCACACTACACATATACTGTGATTCAGTTATAGTTCTGTTCCCGGACATCTGAAGAGCTTCATTCCTAATGTGTGTGTTGGTGTGTGTGTGTGTGTGTGTGTGTGTGTGTGTGTGTGTGTGTGTGTGTGTGTGTGTGTGTGTGTGTGTGTGTGTGTGTGTGTGTGTTTTGTGTGTGTGTGTATGTGTGCGTGTCTGTGTGTGTGTGTGTGTGTGTGTGTGTATGTGTGCGTGTCTGTGTGTGTGTGTGTGTGTGTGTGTGTGTGTGTAGCTGCTCTGATCAGAGGAAACAGGAAGAATTGTGCCCAGTTCTCCAGCTCTCTGGATTGGCTGATCAGTCGTCTGGAGCGGTTGGAAGCATCATCAGGTATGTAGCATGTGACGTGTGTGATGATGAGTGTTCACTGCACAGGTATGTTCAGGCAGACACATGTGACCTCACTCTGAGTCATGTGATGTGAAGAACCATGCTGGTTAGATTAAGTTTGAGTGAGTCAGTTGTCTGATAGTTGATAGTTATCAGCTCTCTCACACACACACACACACACACACACACACACACACACACACACACACACACACACACACACAACACACACACACACACACACACAAGCACTAGTGACCAGCAGGAGGAAGTACACAAACTGAATTATATTTATATCATTATATTAATCACAGCAGACATTTCTTATAATGAGTAGATCATTACTGAGTGTTGATGTGATGGTGTGTGTGTGTGTGTGTGTGTGTGTGTGTGTGTGTGTGTGTGCTGTGATGGTTGTGGTTTGTGTTGCGATGTGATTTTATAATACCATGGTCGTGATGTGTGTTTTATGATATGATGTGATGGTTGTGATGTGTGTGATGTGATGTGATGGTTGTGTCGTGTGTGTTGTGTGTGTCTGCAGGGATTCTGGAGGTTTTGCACTGTGTTCTGGTGGAGAGTCCAGAAGCTCTGAACATCATTAAAGAGGGACACATCAAATCCATCATCTCACTGCTGGACAAACATGGACGCAACCACAAGGTGACTGCAGATACTGTGTGTGTGTGTGTGTGTGTGTGTGTGTGTGTGTGTGTGTGTGTGTGTGTGTGGCACTTTATATTGAGTTCAATTACTGGTTTTCATGGTTTATTTAGTTGGTTATGTTATTTGAGTTATTTATCCGTTCATGTTTAATACTATCACCCTAATTAAGATTATTATGGATGATATGCCTGTTCTGAAAATGAATCATGGCATAATTAAGTATTTGCATCTGTTTGATTTTATTAAAATAAATATTTTCAAAATGCATTGTCAAATAGTTTTGTGGCTGTCTAGCTCGTGACGATTCGCCCGTAGCTCCAGTTTTCCATTAGCTTGACTGACGGCGCTGTGTGTGTGTGTGTGTGTGTGTGTGTGTGTGTGTGTGATGTTCAGGTCCTGGATGTCCTGTGTTCTCTGTGTGTGTGTCACGGGGTGGCGGTTCGCTCCAATCAGCACCTGATCTGTGATAATCTGCTGCCCGGCCGAGACCTGCTGCTCCAGACGCGTCTCGTCAACCACGTCAGCAGGTACGAGAGCGACGCATCACTTCCTGTCCAGCACTCTAACCCTGCGTCTATCTATCCTAAAGAGTATGTGAGATGAAAATAAGTGTGTCCTAAAGCATGTCAGAAGTCCCTGGATGATCTACTATTTCGAAGTGTGGATCCGTGCTCACTATAACAGCTAATATTACCCACAATCCATTGCACTTTGGAGGAGGAACTACAAATACAAGTAAAAAGTGTAGAAAACTACAAAACATGGCGAATATGCGCGACCAACGGTGAGAGGTTTAGATAAAGGTTTGAGTGACTAATTAAAGTTTAACCTGATAGAAAAATATTTATTTAATGTTATCCGTGTTATATTTCATCTGCAATAACAATGTGGACTTTATAAAGATCTGTTTGGCCATTAACTTTTAAATGCATCATTATACATTAATATGGGGAGAGTCTTCACATGAAAGACCCAGACTGCATTTCTCTCTGATACAGTAGGAAATGAAATGCAATGAAATGTGGAGGATGTTATCTTTGACAAGATGATTGACAGGCCAGTTTGAGTGACAGGGTGCGTGTAACTAAGCGACAGAGAGCAACCGTTAAAGACACAATTGTATGATGTGACAGTGTGTGAATTGAGACTCAGCAAATCTCTCTGTGTTCATTCAGCATGAGGCCCAATATCTTCCTGGGTGTGAGTGAAGGCTCCGCCCAGTACAGGAAGTGGTATTATGAGCTCATCGTGGACCAGGTGCAGGCGTTCGTGACGGGCGAGCCCACGCACCTGCGGGTGGGCTGGGCCTCGACTCAGGGATACGGGCCGTACCCGGGCGGAGGAGAGGGATGGGGCGGCAACGGCGTCGGGGACGACCTGTACTCGTACGGCTTCGACGGCCTTCACCTGTGGGCAGGTAACAACACGTTTTACACAAGTACTTCCTGTTCTTTAATCAATATTGTGATTCACTGTTATGCTGTGCTTATATGCGGGGCTTTCAGGTTCATGACAGATTCATGTGTTTCTAACTTTAGTTAGTGTGTAATGTTGCACGAAACGACGCGTTTTTACTGACCCTCAAAAAGGGACTTTTTTAACATGCTGTATAAATGATCTTTGGGGCTAAAACTTCACATACACACTCTGGGGACAATGAGACTTATTTTACATCTTATAAAAAATGGGTTAACCCTATTTTGGGGACAAATTTGTACCCTGAAGTGTGCTGACAAAACCTAATCATTATCAGCTAAAATTATCGGTCATAACATTTGTATCAAAACCAGTTTATAAACCAGTATTGTATAGCTGAGTAAACGTGTATGAGATATCTGCTGATGGTGGTAAAAACATCACTCATAACAGCACATCGTCAGCGGTTCAGTGAGCCATAGGCGATGATGTGACAGTACCGTGGTCTGTGATTGGCAGGTTGCGTGGCGCGTTCGGTCAGCTCACCCAATCAGCACCTGCTTCGGGCCGAGGACGTGGTCAGCTGCTGTCTGGACCTCAGCGCTCCCAGCATCTCCTTCAGGATCAACGGCCAGCCGGTCCAGGGCATGTTCGAGAACTTCAACTCCGACGGACTCTTCTTCCCTGTCGTGTCCTTCTCCGCTGGAGTCAAGTGAGTCACTTTAGCCCCGCCCCCTGCGCCATTGGTCAGTCTGACAGACGGCCCCGCCCTGAACTCTTGTGATTGGCTTTATAATGGCAGTGAATGGCCGTTTCTGTTTTGAAGTTTATAAAAGTGCATCTATTCATGATATATGAATAGATAAGAATGTCATACACAACTAGGATGACTTTAGGGTGAGTAAATCATGGGGTAATTTTCATTTTTGGTTGAACTATCCCTTTAAATCAGGGGTCGGCAACAGGCTTATTATGGAATTCCTTTTTTTTTTTTTATCAGCCTATTTTTATTTTACAATAACGGCTTACAAACAGGCGCCATGTATCATTCGTTCAGTCGTTTTTTTTTTCAAAAATAAATTTGTTTTTCCATTATTTCCTGAACTAAAATAAAAAAAAACGAATAACGACTCGTTTTCCGATTTTCTGATTGTGCGCTCAGATCAAAAATAGAAAGAATGAATAACGGGTATAGACGAATTTTAATTTTGAATCTTAATTTAAACACCTTATCAGACATATACGAATGAAATCATTTTAAACAGATCAAGTAGTTACTATTGTGGTAACAGATTACAGCCATTTTAATAAGGGTGTGAATAGCAATCATGCTCTCCTGTAAGTCTCATTCGCTTACAGTCCGACTTTTGAACTTTTTTTCATTATTATTTATTTGGGTATAACACACTGATAAATAATATGTATTA
>CM070830.1:40681315-40728815 GCA_036326025.1 Chrosomus eos | reverse complement strand
ATTTGAGGTATTACATTGTGAGGTATTTCCTATGTCAAAAGCTAGCCAAAACTAGGCAAAATATAAAATTCATTTGAGCTCTATATGATAAGAAAACGAATTATAACACTAAAAAACTTACTCCGAACTTCTATCCTCGGTTGGATCAATTCGTTCTTGAAAATGCAGCCTTTTCGTCGTCCGAATTGCAATCTTCCTCTGAAGAAAATGTGAATTCGTCATCACTGTCCAGAATCATCTGAAGGGCCTCTCTGTCGGAGTAGCCTGCTGCTGTCATCCTCCAAACGCGATGAACTAACAATGAATGATCTGATGAAGAAGCTTCATGTTTTTGTGGCTTAATCGCGGGGCGTGCCGCCTGTGCGATGCATAGATCACCTATTTTACCATGTGAAAAGCGCTGGGGGCGTGGCGATCTGAGCTGATTAATGATAATGAGGGGAGAACGAAACAACTGTAACTCTCCTTGGTTTCAAACGGATTACATAAACTGGAAATATAATTTTTTTTAGTAGCTTACTTCATTTAAAAGAAGAGAATCTCAGCTTCATAAAGAGACATCTCTCGTATCTCTGTGACAAGTATTAACAGAGTTACAGTTATTTTTTCAGACGCGTTTCAGAATGGACTTCACTGACGGAGAGAAGGTAAAACGCGCATCATGTTTATTATTCTTTATTTGACGAAAAGCACAACACTTTGTTTTTATTGTGAGTACCCTAAAAAAAATAGAAACTAAACAGGATCTAATGATGTACAACACTTAAATGTAAGATAAAAATCAACAGAGTAATTTGAGTCTCTTTTGCACTGATAAGAAAAAAGGGAGCTCATCACGCCCCCGTGACGGCCGACCTCAGAGGGTTAAGACTGAATAAACGGACACACATCCGGTTTCTTTTTTCGACACATTCGCATGCGTGTCAATCCGTGAGGAGCTGAGCCGTACGATCACGATCAGCTGATATCCGCTGCACTTCTAGTGTGTGTTCAAATGTTTTTATGTCTGTAACTGCAAGTGTGTGTGTTTCAGGTTCATGTTAAAAAGAACAAAGCCGGAGATGAACAGCAGTAACTCCAGCACTCGTCTCTCAGAGGAGGTTCTGGCTGATGAGAGAGACGACTGTGAGAATCTCATACACACATCAACGGTGAGACAGAGAGAGACACAGTACAGTCTTCTCACATGACCAGCTTCAGACTGTCACATGACCAGCATCAGACTGTCACATGACCAGCATCAGACTATGACCAGCATCAGACTGTCACATGACCAGCATCAGACTGTCACAGGACCACGCATCAGACTGTCACATGACCAGCTTCAGACTGTCACATGACCAGCTTCAGACTGTCAGACTGTCACATGACCAGCATCAGACTGTCACATGACTAGGGTTGGGTATCTTTTGAATTTTAACAATTCCGATTCCAATTTCGATTCTGCTTTTCGATTCTGATACTTATCGCTTCTTAATTTCGATTCCAATAAGGTAAAAAAAAAAACAGGAATTACAGTCTTATTACAAAACATTTAATTGTAGCTGAATATCAGGAACAGAAATCAACAGGCTGAAGAACACTTACACGAGGAACGTTTGCCTGTGGTTTAAAAACACCATAGCCTAACTAATATAAACTTCAAGCATTATTAAAGACAAGCAAACAGTGATTAAAAAAAGAAACAATAAAACAAATAAAATAAATGAGCAAAAACAAATAAATTAAAATAACAATCGAAACAAATAGACTCAACTGAACAAAGATATGTTTGAAACAAACAGTATTTTAAGATTTTCAGGTACAGAAACTAGAATCAAATGTAAAATAACACTTTTATACATACATAAACATACATTACAAATAAAACATACACTACAAATATAGTTACAAAAGTTATCCAGTCAAGAACGAGTGAATTTTCTGTCTTCTGTTGTTTGATTAGTGTTATATTAGCAGGAACCCTGACCCTGACCCTAATGCTCAGAAAGGAATCAATAATGAAAAGTTTTATTTTATAACTAATATCCGGTTCCGGATCTTTTTCGGTTCCCGACCCGACACACGCCTCGGCTTCACGTGGAGTGTTACATGTGGCGCTTCTGTCTGTGTGTGTCAGTATTACTACTCGGTGCGGATCTTCCCGGGGCAGGAGCCGTCCAGTGTTTGGGTCGGATGGGTGACCTCAGACTTTCATCAGTATGATCCGGCCTTCGAGCTCAACAAGGTCCGGACGGTCACCGTTACCCTGGGAGACGAGAAGGGCAAAGTTCACGAGAGGTCGGTAGGATTCTGTCTGCAATGACACAGTTTCAAACACAGACAACAAACAAAACATTACTGCGAGGAAATGTGAGTAACAGTTTCTGATGTGTGTGTGTGTGTGTGTGTGTGTGTGTGTGTGTGTGTGTGTGTGTGTGTGTGTGTGTGTGCAGCATTAAGCGCAGTAACTGCTACATGGTGTGGGGGGGCGAGTGCTCCAGTCCCAGTCAGGGCCGCAGTAACAGCGGGCTGGAGATCGGCTGTCTGGTGGACACGGCTAACGGACTCCTCACCTTCACCTCCAACGGCAAAGAGCTCAGCACTTACTATCAGGTGACAGATCTGAAGATCCTGGGATGACCCTAAACCTGACCTTAACACTGACCCTGACCTTAACACTGACCCTGACCTTAACACTGACCCTACACCTGACCCTGACCTTAACACTGACCCTACACCTGACCCTGACCTGACCCTGACCTTAACACTGACCCTAAACCTGACCCTGACCTTAACACTGACCCTAAACCTGACCCTGACCTTAACACTGACCCTAAACCTGACCTTAACACTGACCCTGACCTTAACACTGACCCTAAACCTGACCCTGACCTTAACACTGACCCTGACCTTAACACTGATCCTAAACCTGACCCTGACCTTAACACTGACCCTGACCTTAACACTGATCCTAAACCTGACCCTAAACCTGACCCTGACCTTAACACTGACCCTGACCTTAACACTGATCCTAAACCTGACCCTGAACCAAAATCTGACCCTTACCCCGACTGACCCTGACTAACAGCTGGACTGTGTGTGTGTGTGTGTGTGTGTGTGTGTGTGTGTGTGTGTGTGTGTGTGTGTGTGTGCAGGTGGAGCCCAGCACTAAACTCTTCCCTGCAGTGTTTGCACAGGCAACCAGTCCAAACGTCTTCCAGTTTGAGCTGGGACGCATAAAGGTGAGATTTCATTCACACACACACACACAACACACACACACACACACACACACACACACACACACACACACACACACACACACACACACACACACACAACACAGTCCAGCTGTTAGTCAGGGTCAGTCGGGGTAAGGGTCTGACCCAAATGTTGGGTCAGGGTCAGGTTTAGGGTCAGTGTTAAGGTCAGGGTCAGGTGACACGAGTCCCCTTGAGTGTGTGTGCATTCAGGGTTAAGTCCCCACCAGGATAGAAAAACATATATACTAGGGCCGGGACTTTAACGCGTTAATTAAGATTAATTAATTACAGACTTTAACGCGTTAATTAAGATTAATTAATTACAGACTTTAGACTTTGCACCGCGGAACGTTTCTCACTGGATGAGTTTCGGCGGACCGATTTTACTGGAGCACCAACTAGCGTCAGAAGAGCTGACGGGATCGCGCTTCATAGATCGCCTCAGTCGGACTAAATTAAGTTCTTTTGTATTTAGCCCTACAAATGTGACTCACACCTTTACTCTCAAAGAGGTTATTTTTTATTATGAAAATCCAAAGTTGCTTTCTCTTGAGTATGTTGTTAACTTCTTTATCTTGTATGCAAAATTATTCATCCACAAGCAAAAATGGCTTAAATCTCCTTTGAGCTTTCCTCTTTTTCTGGCTGATTTTGACTCTTTTATTTCGTCCCTTAGACTTATAACTAAATAACAAAAAAAGTGAAAATGTTTTGATGCATTATGATGATTTATTCAAAGACATGACTTGACATTATTATGCTTTTCTTTCTTTTTTATGTATTACATAATTTGATGTATGCAAACCCAGGATATTTATTTTCTGTTAGGTACCTTTGTTTGTTTGTAGGCTACACCTTGCTTAACTTCCCTGAGTTGGTAGTTATGTATAAGTTCTGCAATAAAAAAAAAATAGATCGCCTAGATCGCTTTGGTTGGCCCCGTGGATGGGAAATTTTGTTATAAAAAACGAACGGATGGAAGCGTCGATAAGAGCATGTTTGTGTGCAAGCTATGCAACAAGGAATTCGCTATTGCTATTAGTGTAGTGTATGCTATTGCTACACTTAATGGCAAAAATTGCACTGGTCTGTTGGACTTGGTTGAACAAAAATAAACAATATGTTGTTGCTTAAGCTTATGTATTCAGTCATTATTCAATGGTATACTAAAAATCCATGTGAAAAAAATGACTTCTCACTGTTCTCAGGTCAAATATTTATGCGATTAAAATGCGATTAATTTCGATTAATTAATTACAAAGCCTCTAATTAATTAGATTAATTTTTTTAATCGAGTCCCGGCCCTAATATATACACACACACCACACACACACACACACACACACACACACACACACACACACACACACCACACACACACACACACACACACACACACACACACACACACACACACACACACACACACAAAGGATGTTGAGGCTATTTTTATTTTCTCTCCGGTTGCACAAACAGGGCGAGTGTAAGTTTAGCTCATACAGGAACATCTGTGAGATGATAAAGTTTGCTAACTTTACATTCTGTGTGTGTGTGTGTGTGTGTGTGTGTGTGTGTGTGTGTGTGTGTGTGTGTAGAGCGTCATGCCGCTCTCTGCTGGGCTGTTTAAAAGCGAACGGAAGAATGTGGTTCCTCAGTGTCCGCCGCGGTTACATGTGCAGTTCCTCACGCCTGTGTTGTGGAGCCGTGTGCCCAATCAGTTCCTGAGGTCAGAGGTCACCAGGGTCAACGAGAGACTGGGCTGGATGGTGCAGAGTTCAGAACCGCTGCAGTTCATGACCCTCCATATACCTGAGGAGAACAGGTACATCACACACACACACACACACACACACACACTCACTCACGCACGCACACACACACGCACGCACGCACGCACACACACTCAAACACTCACACACTTTTGCCAGAAGTTTTGTGTCTGGTTCTGATCTGAATTGATTTATTTCAGAGGTGGTTCAGTCATAATTAAATCATGAATTATGTTGGGGTTTCTGATTGCTGTGATGTCCAGCCAGTGGTTTAGATATGTTTGTGTTTGTGTATTTGCTGTGTGTGTGTGGTCAGGTCTCTGGATATCCTGGAGCTGACGGAGCAGCTTGACCTGCTGCAGTTCCACTATCACACACTGCGCTTGTACTCGGCTATCTGCGCGCTGGGGAACAACCGTGTGGCTCACGCTCTCTGCAGTCACGCGGACGAGGCGCAGCTGCTCTACGCCATCCAGAACAAGTACATGCCCGGCCTCCTGCGCACCGGATACTACGACCTGCTCATCGACATCCACCTGAGCAGCTACGCCACCGCGCGCCTCATGATGAACTCCGAGTACATCGTGCCCATGACGGCGGAGACCAAGAGCATTACGCTGTTCCCCGACGAGAAGAAGAAGCACGGGCTGCCGGGCATCGGCCTGAGCACGTCTCTGCAGCCGCGCATGCGCTTCTCCTCGCCCAGCTTCGTGGCGCCGCTGGGCTCCAGCTCGCTGTGCTTCCAGTTCAGCCCTGAGTTCCCGCTGGAGACGCTGAAGAGCCGCACGATGGAGATGCTAACGGAGGCGGTGCGCGAGGGGAGTCTGCACGTGCGCGATCCCGTGGGCGGCAGCACTGAGTTCCTGTTCGTTCCGCTCATCAAGCTCTTCTACACGCTCCTCATCATGGGCATCTTCCACAACGGAGACCTGAAGACCATCCTGCAGCTGATCGAGCCCAGCGTGTTCTCGCAGGACCGAGGGGGCGGGGCTGAGGATGGAGGTGGGCGGGGCCGGCTGGAAGGGGGCGGGACCGAGGAACATCTGAGAGGAAAGATGCCCAAAGAAGGACTTTTACAGATGAAGCTTCCTGAGCCCGTCAAGCTCCAGGTGAGACGATGCAGTCTTGTCTTGTGTGAGCCTCGTCACACCGGCAGCGACTTTACACACAAAACTAGGAAATTATTCTAATTTGACTAGGAATTAGCCTTAAAATAATGTAAAATAAAGTGTGTGAAAATAAAGTAATTATTATTTTAAAGTATAATTTATTTTAAAGTAAGTAAAAATACTTTAAAATAAAGTAACATTACACCGTGTCCTAATTACACGCAACACCGCGACACGTGATAAAAGGTATCCTTTGCTTGTTAATCAGAGTTATTTTCCTAACCAGCCGCGATGGCGACACGTCATGTGTGTGTGTGTGTGTGTGTGCTCAGATGTGTCTCCTGCTCCAGTACCTGTGTTGCATCTGTTAGTGTGTGTGTGTGTGTGTGTGTGTGTGTGTGTGTGTGTGTGTGTGTGTGTGCTCAGATGTGTCTCCTGCTCCAGTACCTGTGATTGCTGTTAGTAACGCTGTGTGTGTGTGTGTGTGTGTGTGTGTGTGTGTGTGTGTGTGTGTGTGTGTGTGTGTGTGTGTGCTCAGATGTGTCTCCTGCTCCAGTACCTGTGTGTTGCATCTGTTAGTGTGTGTGTGTGTGTGTGTGTGTGTGTGTGTTGTGTGTGTGTGCATGTGTGCTCAGATGTGTCTCCTGCTCCAGTACCTGTGTGTTGCATCTGTTAGTGTGTGTGTGTGTGTGTGTGTGTGTGTGTGTGGTGTGTGTGTGTGTGTGCTCAGATGTGTCTCCTGCTCCAGTACCTGTGATTGCTGTTAGTAACGCTGTGTGTGTGTGTTGTGTGTGTGTGTGTGTGTGTGTGTGTGTGTGTGTGTGTGTGCTCAGATGTGTCTCCTGCTCCAGTACCTGTGATTGCTGTTAGTAACGCTGTGTGTGTGTGTGTGTGTGTGTGTGTGCTCAGATGTGTCTCCTGCTCCAGTACCTGTGATTGCTGTTAGTAACGCTGTGTGTGTGTGTGTGTGTGTGTTGTGTGTGTGTGTGTGTGTGTGTGTGCTCAGATGTGTCTCCTGCTCCAGTACCTGTGATTGCTGTTAGTAACGCTGTGTGTGTGTGTGTGTGTGTGTGTGTGCTCAGATGTGTCTCCTGCTCCAGTACCTGTGATTGCTGTTAGTAACGCTGTGTGTGTGTGTGTGTGTGTGTGTGTGTGTGTGTGTGTGTGTGTGTGTGTGTGTGTGTGTGTGTGTGTGTGCTCAGATGTGTCTCCTGCTCCAGTACCTGTGATTGCTGTTAGTAACGCTGTGTGTTTGTGTGTGTGTGTGTGTGTGTGTGTGTGTGTGTGTGTGCTCAGATGTGTCTCCTGCTCCAGTACCTGTGTTGCATCTGTTAGTGTGTGTGTGTGTGTGTGTGTGTGTGTGTGCTCAGATGTGTCTCCTGCTCCAGTACCTGTGATTGCTGTTAGTAACGCTGTGTGTGTGTGTGTGTGTGTGTGTGTGTGTGTGTGTGTGTGTGTGTGTGTGTGTGTGTGCTCAGATGTGTCTCCTGCTCCAGTACCTGTGTGTTGCATCTGTTAGTGTGTGTGTGTGTGTGTGTGTGTGTGTGTGTGTGTGTGTGTGTGTGTGTGTGCATGTGTGCTCAGATGTGTCTCCTGCTCCAGTACCTGTGTGTTGCATCTGTTAGTGTGTGTGTGTGTGTGTGTGTGTGTGTGTGTGTGTGTGTGTGTGCTCAGATGTGTCTCCTGCTCCAGTACCTGTGATTGCTGTTAGTAACGCTGTGTGTGTGTGTGTGTGTGTGTGTGTGTGTGTGTGTGTGTGTGTGTGTGTGTGTGTGTGTGTGTGTGTGTGTTGTGTGTGCTCAGATGTGTCTCCTGCTCCAGTACCTGTGATTGCTGTTAGTAACGCTGTGTGTGTGTGTGTGTGTGTGTGTGTGTGGTGTGTGTGTGCTCAGATGTGTCTCCTGCTCCAGTACCTGTGATTGCTGTTAGTAACGCTGTGTGTTTGTGTGTGTGTGTGTGTGTGTGTGTGTGTGTGTGCTCAGATGTGTCTCCTGCTCCAGTACCTGTGTGACTGTCAGGTGCGGCATCGCATCGAGGCTGTGGTCGCCTTCTCCGACGATTTCGTGGCCAATCTCCAGGAGAACCAGCGCTTCCGCTATAATGAGGTGATGCAGGCGCTGAACATGTCGGCCGCGCTCACGGCACGCAAGACCAAAGAGTTCCGCTCGCCGCCGCAGGAACAGGTCAGCCTCATTCTCTACGCTTATCCCTCATCCCAAACTCTCATCATGTGGAGAATAACTCACTTATATAGTGTTCATCATGGTGGCGCTTCTGGTCTTACAGTTAATTATTTGTTTTATTCGTTTATTGCAGTATTTCTGTTCTGTGCTGCAACGGTGTTGTTTTTATATTATGGTGATGAGAATTTGGGATGGAAATGTGCTTAATTTTCATGCATTAATCATTTCATCTTATTTTATTTTGCTTGCATGCTTCATTTTATTTATTACAAAAAGAAAAGTCATAAGGAATCATATTTTGTAATGTGACTCATGTTCTTTGTGTGATTCCCCTGGTTATATTGATCATGTTGTTGCAAAGAAGAAAAATGTGTATCTTTATAATCTTTAATTAAAATGTAATAACTTGCTCCTCTGGTATTTTCCTGTTCATATAACAAACACAATCACATCATTCAGTATTATAATGAATGTTTATATATATTATATGTATTTTTATTGATATTTTATTTATCTGTATCTTGACTAAATGATATTGGTCAAATCAATGCTGGATTCATCAAATCAATTGTCCCTACATTATTTCCTGTGATTATTTTCACTATTTCATTATTATTTTCACTCAAAAAGACAAGTGTGTGTGTGTTCAGATCAACATGCTGCTGAATTTTAAGCATGAGAAGCAGGATTGTCCGTGTCCCGAGGACATCCGTGAGCAGCTGCTGGACTTCCATGAGGATCTCATGACACACTGCGGTAAAGCATCTTCTCTGATCAGCCTAAACATCTGAACATCCTCAAACCAGGAGGAGTTATAAACAGAATAAGACCAGATCATAATAATAATGTATCTTCTGTTATAACTGTTCTTGCCACTGGGGTCATTCATGATCTATTGAGTTTGTGTTATTGTTTTATGACTGATGTGTCATTTACTCCTAATATAAAACTGTCGAATGCTGACGAGTGAGGCAGACTTCAACAGTTAAAAAGGCTGTTTTGTGTGTGTGTGTGTGCGCATGTGTGTGTGTATTTATGTATTTTTATTTGTGTGTTGTGTGTTGTGTGTGTGTGTGTGTGTGTGTGTGTGTGTGCTGCAGGCATTGAGATGGACGATGATAAACCCGGAGACGGAGACAGTGATTTCACCATCAGGGGTCGTCTGATGTCTCTGGTGGAGAAGGTGAAATATCTGAAGAATAAAATGACTGAAACACCAAAGAAAAAGAAAGCAAAGAAACCCAGTGAGTTCTGCAGTCCTTAAAAACTCCAACTACAACCAGTTTAGCAAATTTAAGGCCATAAAAAGTCCTAAATGGTATAAGAGAAACAGGGTAACCGCTGTATTTCTGCTGTGTCACCTATTGCCACCAAGCTAATGTGCATTTCTAATATCTTAACCATTAGAATAGATGGATTGGATGTTGCCAAAGATCTTGCTCTACACCAGCCGTTTGGTATCCGTCTTTAGCAGGTCTTAAACGTGATGTTAAAGGGGGGGGGTGAAATGCTCAGTTTCACTCAATCTCATGCTAATCTTGAGTACCTATAGAGTAGTATTGCATCCTTCATATCTCCAAAAAGTCTTTAGTTTTATTATATTTATAAAAGAAAGATAGGCTGTACCGAGTCTTTCCGAAAAAACCCGAGCGGGTGGAGGCGTGCCGTGTGAGCTTTTGCGTGTGTTGTAAACAGACAGACTCGTGGTTTATGAGGACATGAATTATTTTTACAATAAACAAACTGACATCTACAGTGGCCAGCTAAACAAATGTATTTAAACACACACACACACACACACACACACACACACACCATACATCGCATGCTCCATAGATACATTAACTGTAAGTGATCATGTTGTTTACTTGCTGTGCTTAACGCCGATAGTTAACAAGTCACAGACATTTGAAGCAGTTTTACTCACCGCCTGCGGTTCCAACGCACGACCGTGAACCTTTATCGTTGGGACTGCTCCATCTTTAAGTGTTAGGCGATCTGCAAATCCGGCGTCGAACTGAGCCTATAACGTTAACTATAACCGTCGAAATGAAGGAAACAAACAAGAACACGTCACTTGCACAACTCCGTTGCTGCTCTGGAAAAACAAAATCCATCCACAGGTCCCTTAACGCTGGGTTCTTTGGAAATTTGTGCAGTGTTGTCTTGCCCTGGCAACCAAAAACACACTTTTTTTGTGCCTTTTTTTTATTGCAGCGCTCTGATGGCATAGGACTCTCACTCTCGCACGCTCTAGGCTACAGATGCGCGCGCGCACTTCCGGGAGAATTGCCCTTAAGACCCGTATAAGGGAATTCCACCCACTCTGACGTCGCGTAGAGCCGTATTCGAAAAAAACTTGGAAGGAGTATTTTTGGAACAGAATTACTCCATCAAACTTACAACTTCATTTTTGAAACTTTGTCCATGTTTAGAATGGGAATCCAACTCTTTAACAGTGTAAAAAACTCACTATGCATGAAACAGCATTTCACCCCCCCTTTAAAATCCCTGCTGAAACTGTGTGTGTGCGTGTCTGTTTGTTTGTGCGTGTGTGTGTGTGTGTGTGTCGTGTGCGTGGTGCTGTGTCGTGTGTGTGGTTGTGTGGTGTGCGTGCGTGTGTGTGTGTGTGTGTTTGTGCGTGTGCGTGCGGTTGTGTGTTGTGTGTTTGTGTCGTGTGCGTGTGTGTGGTGTGTGTGCGTGTGCGTGCGTGCTGTGGTGTGCGTCGTTGTGCGTGCGTGGTGGTGTGTTTGTGCGTGTGCGTGCGTGTTGTGTGTGTGTTTGTGCGTGTGCCTGTGCCTGTGCCTGTGCCTGTGCATGTCTGTGTGTGTGTGTGTGTGTGTGTGTGTGTGTGTGTGTGTTTGTGCGTGTGCGTGTGCATGTGTGTGTGTCTCCTCAGGCACTCTTCAGCAGCTGATCTCGGAGACCATGGTCCGCTGGGCGCAGGAGTCGGTGATCGAGGACCCGGAGCTGGTGCGGGCGATGTTCGTGCTCCTCCACCGGCAGTATGATGGCATCGGGGGTCAGGTGCGGGCGCTGCCCAAGACCTACACCATCAACGCCGTCTCCGTGGAGGACACCATCAGCCTGCTGGCGTCTCTGGGCCAGATCCGCTCGCTGCTCAGCGTCAGGATGGGCCGCGAGGAGGAGAAGCTCATGATTCATGGCCTGAGGTGAAGCACGATCACCACCGCCAGCCACAGGGGGCAGTACTGAGCTAAACATGCTTTTACATCGGCCATTCCCTTATTAAATACTATTAAATAATAATACAACATTTAATTCACTCAAATATAGATATATTATGGTAAATAATTAAGACAGAGATAGATATATTATATGAATATTTTGAATATTATATATAAAGCAGTCTCAGTGACGCCCCCCTCTGGTGTTTAATCTTTGTGAGATTCCAGCCTGACCTCTGACCTCTGACCTCTGGCCTGTCTCGTCTTCAGTGACATCATGAATAACAAGGTGTTTTACCAGCACCCGAACCTGATGCGAGCGCTGGGGATGCACGAGACCGTGATGGAGGTGATGGTGAACGTGCTGGGCGGAGGAGAGTCCAAGGTGACAGATGACAAACACACCTCGTGTTAAATACTTTATTATTTAAGAGGTTCAGGCTTTATTTTGTACTACATCTGAACAGTTCTGCTTGAACTTGTTTCTGTGTAATACTGGATTGTGATTGGCTAGTGTTGTCATTCCATGGTCTAATGTCTAATTTGATAGCATGTTGTTATATTGTACTTCAAAGTTTTTTTAATTAATTCTTGTAAAGCACTTTGAGATCCAACTTGGTGCTATAAGGCACTATAGAATATAAAGTTTGTTATTATCACAACACTCTTACACAAAAACATCTTTTACACACTCGGATCATGGTTTATGATCTCTTACATAAAGCTTCCTTACTAACGTCAAGATGAACGTTTAACTCAGTTCAGCATCAGTGTTGACTCGAGTCATGATTATTTCAGATTGCCTCTGCAGTTTTACAGAATTCAGTTTCAGGAATCAGTCGTGTCAGTTTCTGAACGAATGTCCTTCTGTCTTCAGGAAATCACCTTTCCTAAGATGGTGGCGAACTGCTGCCGCTTCCTGTGCTACTTCTGTCGAATCAGCCGTCAGAACCAGAAGGCCATGTTCGATCATCTCAGCTACCTTCTGGAGAACAGCAGCGTGGGCCTGGGTAAGACTTCAGCACGAGTGCTCCAGCTCTCTCAGAGTCAGGGGAATTAACTCCTTGACTCGATTTATAATGGTCGAATTTTGTGCCAGAATAGAGAGCCTAAGCCCCGCCCCTCCGCTTCCGGCTCATGGGACCTTAATTCGGAAAAAATACGTATGGTAGTCAATGGCGAGAGACAACTTATCTTTTTATTCCGTCTGAACTGTGCCCTGAATTACACATATGATGTTTGTCAATTTAAAAGATAATTATGAAAGTCAAGAAAGTCACAGTTTGTCATAAAACAGACGAGTAACATTTAGTTTTATGTGAAAATCGCTCAATGAACTACATCTCTCGTCTCGCACTGTGCACGTCACCAAGCTCGTGTGTGTGCAGTCTGGTACAAAACACACAGGCATGACGGCGTAACTTTGACTTTAAATTACTTTACATTTTGACTTTAAAATGTATCTTTTAAATTGACAAACATCATATGTATAATTCAGGGCACAATTGACCGTTCGCAAAAGCCACGCCCCCTAGTTATTGTTGCTACGCCCGTCAAACAAATGGTCAAACACGACCAGCGCCACAGATTGCCATGAATGGAAGAGGTATACCCGTGCGTGTCAGTGACCTTTTTTCGAGCAATTACCTCCGCGATATCCTCCAGATCGAGGCAAAATGGGTTACAGTATGCAGTGGAGGGATATATTCAAAATATAAAAATACGCAATGGAGACATGACTACTATTGAGGCTAATATACCGGTCTCAAGCGAAATCTGAGAAACCCCATGACCTGTACCTCAAATGCAACCAGTAAATTACAGCCTTGAAGAAGATTTAATACGCTGGTTCAGTCGCTAATTGTTTGGAGTTAGAAATATATAATTCGCGCTGCATATTTAGTAATTTTGCCTCAGATACAGGATTATACATTCGCTTTAACAAGCAGGTTTTTCATTACCACGGCAACCGCTTGCGTGTCATGCTGAATCCGATTTTCGTGTTTAAAAAGTAACTATACATAAGAGACGGAAAGATGCAGATAACCCTACATTTAAGGTTATTTCTATTCATTACGATATTGATTACGTTATATGAACTGATGTTGTCAAGTAAGCTTCATGCGTTCCCCGTTGCGAGCGTGCACTCTTCTAAACTGTAGTCTACAGGTCCTGCACTGCTAGTGACTGCTGCTCATTTCCCCCCGAAAATATCACGTTAACAACAACCCTTTAGAAAACGTACTTCCTTTGTGGATCCTCTTGATCTGCTCTCTCCATGTTTCTTTGACTAATCTCAGTGTGTCAGTCTCATGCACGCTGTTCGCGAGTGAACCATGTTCGACACATGTAACTGGGAGTGGGGCCGTCCACACTGTTTTATCCATCGTAGGCACCGTTCACGTTGTGTTTTCGGCTTTGGGAACGAAAAGAACACAACTCCTCCAGACAATCTCTCGGAGTATCTAGTGTCCGGTTTACAAACGCAGTGGGCGCACCGCTTCACCAGCTTGCTTGGAGTCAATGTTTGACGGAGCTGCTCACATAGTAACGGTTGCTATGATGTGTGATTGGACAATGGCCGTTTTGGGGAAGGGGCCTGCGAACGGTCAATTCAAACGGGATCCAAATATTTGTTGTCTCTCAACATTGACTACCATACCAGGGGCTTAACCTCTCTATTGACCCTTCGCAGGGAGTTTGATTGACAGGCCATCTGACCAATCATGATCCGCCATCCACCATTTTTGTCCGAGAAAAGCAGTCAGGAGAGTTAGTAGACTGACGTTGGAGGATTTTAACTTAAAACAACATTCCTTCTTATGTTCATTCATGTTTATTTGATGCTGTAAATGATATCTGAGCTTGAGTCGTGTGTGTGTGTGTGTGTGTGTGTGTGTGTGTGTGTGTGTGTGTGTGTGTGTGTGTGTGTGTGTGTGTGTGTGTGTGTGTGTGTGTGTGTGTGTTCTCCTCAGCGTCTCCGTCGATGAGAGGATCCACTCCTCTAGATGTGGCCGCCGCATCAGTGATGGATAATAATGAACTGGCTCTGGCGCTGAGAGAACCAGACCTGGAGAAGGTTCACATCTCTCTCTTCTGAACAGGAGTTTTACTTCATTACTGTAGTTTAACCTGTTACTGGAGTCGTCCACTTCAGACTTAACGTCTCCTGGTCATTTACTCTCCCCACGTGATCCAAGATGTTCATGTCTTTCTTTCTTCAGTCGAAAAGAAATTATGTTTTTTGAAGAAAACAGTCCAGGATTTTCTCCACATAGTGACTTCAATGCGGTCCAACGGGTCGAAGGTCCAAATGTGAGTTTCAGTGCAGCTTCAAAGTCTCGACACGATCCAGCCGAGGAATAATATCTGATCTAGACAAACCAGCGCACATTTATACACTATTTATATACTTTAAAACCACAGATGCTGGTCTTGTACAAGCTGTGATTACATTGAAAGGTCAAGCTTGACGTAGGGGTAAGAACAGATCCAGTGTTACAGAACGTGCAGAGACTGAGTCAAGACTGTGTCGGTTCTGCCGTACTGTTCTCCTTATATATAGACGACTGTCGGACTGGCACGTTAAACCAGTATACTTGAAAGTATTCTGATGACACTGTATTAATATCTGTGTTGAATGGCTTGGACAGTCCTGGGCTTCTTCAACAGGGCGTCACTAAATCGATAGAGCGGTGTGTGAATAATGCTCTTGTCTTTAATACGAGTAAAACCGAGGAGATTATATTTGGGTCTACATCTGATAATGCCAGTTTTTATTCATAATGAAAAAATCAGACTGGGTAAAACATACAAATATTTATGAGTGATGATAGATGATATGTTATCCTGGAACGATCATATTGATACTCTCTGTAAAAGAACAAAGCAGAGAATTTACTTTCTTCGTCGTCTTGGGTCATTTAGACTAGAGTCAGAAAACCCATTCTTCTGTTGTTCTTTACTGTGATCATGAGTATTAGATAATGACTCTATTTGGTGTAAGATTTTTTCCTGTTATGCTAAAAACAAAGTTGTTTAATCAATTAAAATCTGTTCATAGATTGTAGGTCAGCCTCTGGATAAGCTTTATGATTCAGCTTATTGTAACTATTTTCACTTTGAGTTAACAAAGTGTGGCTGAAACACTCTTTTTTGCATCTTAGCGTTGAACAAAACACTTACTCAGAAATCAAGAGTATTGTGCAGGTGTTGTAGTTGTGTGGTATTGAATGTATAATGTGGGAGGTTTGTCGATTTTTAATGTATGTTGGTTGTTGTAAACAGACACTGTTATGCAAGAATTTTTTTTAGACTTATCTGACAATAAAGTATTAAGTATCAAACGCCATTTACAAAAAAAAAAAAGGTAATTATATAATGTGTTGCATCACCGCTAGTGCAAGACCAGCATTTGTGGCTAGAAAGTATATAAATGTTTAGTTTTTTTTTTAGAAAATGACCTGAAAAAGACATAAATATCTTGGAACACATGGGGGGAATTTTATTCTGAAGTGAGCGACTCCTTTCCTGTCTGTCAATGCCTTTTTTGAACATACACGTGAAAATGAACTTAAATGGTTGTAATTCATGAATACTTTCATTAATGTTTTATTTGGGTATCTGTACTTTTACTCAAGTGCTTGACTTCCATCACTGCTTCTGAACATCTGAACATCTGAACATCTGTGCTTGTGTGTGCTTGTGTGTGTGTTGTTGTGTGTTGTGTGTGTGTGTGTGTGTGTGTGTGTGTGTGTGTTTTGTGTGTCAGGTGGTCCAGTATCTGGCCGGCTGTGGTCTTCAGAGCTGTGTAATGCTGATATCTAAAGGTTATCCTGACATCGGCTGGAACCCGGTGGAGGGCGAGCGATACCTGGACTTCCTCAGATTTGCAGTCTTCTGCAACGGTGTGTGTTCTGACCGGATACACTTCTGGAGTCAGACTTCTGACACATGTCAGACAAACAGAAAAACTTGCCAAAAACACCATGATAATAATGAGGATTCCCACTAATCATGATCTTGTGCTCTATAGTGTGTGTATGGTGTTTGTTGAGTAGTTGTGTGTTGTGTGGCCTCTCTCAGGTGAGAGCGTGGAGGAGAACGCTAATGTGGTCGTGCGGCTCCTGATTCGCCGGCCGGAGTGTTTTGGCCCCGCCCTACGAGGAGAAGGCGGGAACGGGCTTCTGGCGGCCATGGAGGAGGCCATCAAGATCTCCGAAGATCCCGGTCGAGACGGGCCCTCGCCCACCACAGAGGAGAGCAGAACCCTGTACGACACACACTGAACACACACTGAACACACACTGAACACCACTGAGGCGAGCAGAACCCTGTACGACACACACTGAACACACACTGAACACACACTGAACACCACTGAGGAGAGCAGAACCCTGTACGACACACACTGAACACACACTGATCACACACTGAACACCACTGAGGAGAGCAGAACCCTGTACGACACACACTGAACACACACTGAACACATCAAACACACACTGAACACCACAGAGGATAGCAGAACCCTGTACGACACACACTAAACACACACTGAACACCACAGAGGAGACCAGAACCCTGTACGACACACACTGAACACACACTGAACACCACAGAGGAGACCAGAACCCTGTACGACACACACTGAACACAACTGAGGAGACCAGAACCCTGTACGACACACACTGAACACACACTGAACACCACAGAGGAGAGCAGAACCCTGTACGACACACACTGAACACACACTGAACACCACAGAGGAGACCAGAACCCTGTACGACACACACAGAACACACACTGAACACAACTGAGGAGACCAGTACCCTGTACGACACACACTGAACACACACTGAACACCACAGAGGAGACCAGAACCCTGTACGACACACACTGAACACACACTGAACACAACTGAGGAGACCAGAACCCTGTACGACACACACTGAACACACACTGAACACCACAGAGGAGACCAGAACCCTGTACGACACACACTGAACACCACAGAGGAGACCAGAACCCTGTACGACACACACTGAACACACACTGAACACATCAAACACACACTGAATACATCAAACACACACTGAACACACACTGAACACCAAAGAGGAGACCAGAACCCTGTACGACACACACTGAACACACACTGAACACATCAAACACACACTGAATACATCAAACACACACTGAACAGACACTGAACACCACAGAGGAGAGCAGAACCCTGTACGACACACACTGAACACCACAGAGGAGACCAGAACCCTGTACGACACACACTGAACACACACTGAACACCACAGAGGAGACCAGAACCCTGTACGACACACACTGAACACACACTGAACACAACTGAGGAGACCAGAACCCTGTACGACACACACTGAACACACACTGAACACATCAAACACACACTGAATACATCAAACACACACTGAAGGCAAGGCAAGGCAAGGCAAGTTTATTTATATAGCACATTTCATACACAATGGTAATTCAAAGTGCTTTACATAGGAGAAAATAAAATAATCAAAACAAATAAGAATAATTAAAACATTTTAGAATAAGAAATAAAATAAAGTACAGTAAAAACAGTCGAACGAACAGTGGCACAGTGCTCATTCAGTAAATGCATGGCTAAACAGAAGTGTTTTGAGTCTGGATTTGAATGTGACTACTGTAGGAGCACATCTGATCTCTTCTGGAAGCTGGTTCCAGCTGCGGCTGGCATAGTAGCTAAAAGCAGACTCTCCTTGCTTAGAGTGAACCCTTGGTATTTCTAACTGATGTGATCCTAATGATCTGAGTGATCTGTTGGGTTTATATTCAGTGAGCATATCTGCAATATATTGAGGTCCTAGCCCATTGAATGATTTATATACCAATAATAATACTTTAAAATCAATCCTAAATGTAACTGGGAGCCAGTGTAAAGACCTGAGGACTGGTGTGATATGTTCATATTTTCTGGTTCTGCTCAGAATCCTGGCAGCAGCGTTCTGTATGAGCTGCAACTGTCTTATAGTCTTTTTAGGAAGGCCAGTGAGGAGTCCATTACAATAATCCACCCTGCTGGTGATGAAAGCATGCACAAGTTTCTCTAAGTCTTGACTGGAAACAAAGCATCTAATTCTTGCAATATTTTTCAAATGATAGTATGCTGATTTAGTTATTGCTTTGACATGACTACTGAAACTAAGGTCTGACTCTAGAGACACACCAAGATTCCTGACTTGATTTTTAGTTGTTAGACCTCTAGAGTGAAGGTATGCATTCACCTTGAGAACTTCATCTTTGTTTCCAAACGCAATGACTTCAGTTTTGTCTTTGTTTAACTGAAGATAGTTTTGGCACATCCAACCATTTACTTCATCAATGCATTGGCACAGGGAGTCAATGGGGCTGTAATCGTTAGGCGATAGGCCTAAGTAGAGCTGTGTGTCGTCTGCATAGCTGTGGTAAGAGATTCGGTTCTTTCTCATTATTTGGCTCATTGGGAGCATATACAGGTTGAATAGGAGTGGTGCAAGAATTGAGCCTTGGGGGACTCCGCATGTCATGGATGTCCACTCAGACTTATGGTCTCCTATACTCACATAATAACCTCTCCCTTCTAAGTATGACCTGAACCATTTTAGGACTATCCCAGAAAGCCCCACCCAGTTTTCAAGCCTGTCAATAAGTATGTTGTGATCGACAGTGTCAAATGCAGCACTGAGGTCGAGTAGTACCAGCACTGATAATTTGCCTGTATCAGTATTTAAGCGAATATCATTTATTATCTTTATGAGCGCTGTCTCTGTACTGTGATGCGATCGGAAACCAGATTGAAAATTGTCAAAGTAACCATTCAAGCTTAAGAATTTGTTCAGCTGATTGAAGACAACTTTTTCAATGATCTTGCCTATGAAGGGAAGATTTGAGATCGGTCTATAATTGCTTAATATGGTCTTATCTAGATTGCTCTTTTTTAGGAGGGGCTTGACAACTGCAGTTTTTAGGGAGTTTGGAAAACTCCCAGAGAGAAGTGAGGCATTTACCACTTCTAGGAGATCTGCTTCTAAACTGTTTAACACACTTTTGAAAAAAGATGTGGGAAGTGTGTCAAGGGCGCAGGTTGATGTTTTAAGGTGCTGTACGGTTTCTTCCAAAATTTTGCCATCAATTTCTTCGAAAACAGACATAGTAACTACTTTCTCAGGTAGTGGTCGGATCTGTTTGACCCCAGCGCAACTCAAGGATGAGCTGATCACCTTTCTGATATTATTGATTTTCTCAGAGAAGAAAGAAGCAAACTCACTGCACTTGCTGTCTGAGAGCATTTCACTGGGAATCTGGCTTGGGGGGTTTGTCAGTCTCTCTACAGTAGCAAAAAGAGTGTGTGTGTTGTTTAAGTTGCTGTTTATAATATTTGAGAAGAAAGTCTGTCTAGCTTTGCCTAGTTCCATATTAAAAGCATGGATGCTGTCTTTGTAGATGTTATAATGGACTACAAGTTTTGTCTTCCGCCACATGCGCTCTGCTCTTCTGCATTGTCTTTTCATGTTTTGCACTGCTGTTGAGTTTCTCCAAGGTGCTTTTTGTCTACCACTATTCTTCCTGACTTTCGCAGGAGCAATATCATCAATTACACTTTTAATTTTTGAGTTAAAAGATTCAAGGAGAAAATCAACAGAGTCAGCAGATATGCTTGGTTTTAATGATATAGCCTTCATAAATAGCACACTACTGTTCTCATTTAAGCATCTCTTCTTGACAGACACAGATCTAGCTTCAATGGCAGGAGAGATCAAAATATCAAAGAAAATACAGAAATGATCAGACAGTGCTACATCCTTAATAACAATCGATGAGAGGTTTAGACCCGTACTGATAAGTAGATCTAGAGTGTGTCCACGATTATGTGTGGGTCCATTTACATGCTGTGTCAGATCAAAAGTTTTTAAAACAGTTTTGATTTCTTTTGCCATATTGGTTTCTGCATTATCTATGTGAATGTTAAAATCTCCAGCAATGGCAAAACAGTTAAACTCAGAGGAAATTGTTGATAACAGTTCTGTAAAGTCCTCAGCAAAGGCTGGAGAGTATTTTGGAGGCCTGTAAACAATGATAAGTAAAATACGTGGAGCACCTTTTAACACAATACCCAGATATTCAAAAGATGGGTAATTCCCAAGTGATTTTTGCTTACATTGATAGACATCTTTAAAAAGAGCAGCTAAGCCCCCGCCTCTCTTACCCGCTCTGCAAGCACTCATAAAAGTAAAGTTAGGAGGGGATGTTTCATTGAGGACTGTTGCACTGCAGCTGTCTTCTAGCCAAGTTTCATTTAGAAGCATAAAGTCCAGGTTGTATGTGGTTATTAAGTCGTTGACTAGAAGTGATTTATTTTTAAGTGAGCGGATGTTTAAAAGTGCTAACTTAACGGTCTTACTTTTTGTCCCCACAGCGATCTTAGTTTGGCGTGTAATAGGCACCAGATTAGATGGGTTTGCTGTACGGCTTTTGAAGGCCTTAGATTTTCTATCATGTAGTTGAACAGCAATAGGGAAAGATTCAGGCACACTGGGTTCCCGCTTGTTTTGTAAACATTTAAGAAAGTTACTGTTATCATAGCGGGGACCCGACACATATCACTGAGAGCTGGTATCAGTTGTTTTTGGTTCACCGCGAGCCGCTGGAGGAGGGTGGGAGCCCTGGCGCTGTGGCAGAGGCCGAAGAGCTCTCACAGGAGGAGGGGGAGGGCGAGCTGGGCCCGCAGGCTTTGGTGGTTGTGGGGCCTGCCGTTTTTTGGTTGACATCTGGGGGCTTGCAAAAGAGTGAGATAGTCTGGTTCCAGCATACACCAGTTGTTCCATTTTCTCCGAGAAGCACAGAAGTGGAGATGCTGGAGAGAGGGACAACGTGTCTTGCTCTGGTGTTATCGGAGGCTGTAATATGCTGTCCTGGATTTCCTGGCTGTTTTCCAGAAAGTCGTCCTTGGGTGCTGAATCTTCTAGCAGTTCTAGTATGTCACAGTCTGTCTGTGGTGAGCTCTGTGGGCAGGACTCAGCTGAGATTGTGTCCGTCAGCAGAGGTTGTTGTGGCTGAGTGGTGTTATCATTGTCCTTGTGTGATGTGTCAGCCGCATGTCCATTCAGGTGCAGAAGTGAAGTCCTGTGGTCATTAATACTGTGTCCAGGGGTGTGTGTGCCATTCAGGTTGAGTGGATTGGCACATACTGCAGAAGGATGATGGATTGAAAAGAAGATATTGTCCTTTAGCACTCTTGAACCAAGTTTGTTTGGGTGGAGCCCATCCTGTTGAAACAGTTGCCTCTGATTCCAGAAAAGATTGAAGTTGTCAATGAAGTTCAGTCCTTTTATATTGCAGGTTTTTTGCAGCCATGTGTTAAGCCCAAGCAACCGTGAAAACCTGTTTGTTCCTCTTGCTGGGAGTGGTCCACTGATGAATGTCTGAACTTTCAGTCTTTTAAATGTTTCAAAAAGTTCATTGAAATCCTTCTTAAGGAGTTCTGACTGCCCTTTATGAATATCATTCTTCCCCACATGAACAATGAGTCGATTTGCAGTCTTATGTTTCATCAGAATGTTCTGAAGTTCCCTGTTTACATCAGAAGTTGTTGCTTGTGGAAGGCAGCATGTTGTTGTGTCCCTGCTACTAATGTTTCTGATTATGGAGTCACCCACTATCAGAGTCCTGGGCTCGGCTGCGCTCTGAGCTGAGTGCCGCTGTCTGCTCGACCTTGAGCGCCTGTTAGCAGTGTTAGCTACTGGCTGATTCAGTCTGTGTTCGATCACATTCATCACATTCAGGGATTCCTCATTCATTAATACTGCAAATCTGTTCTCAAGATGTATAGGCGGTGGTAGGAGACCAGTGTTTGCAATCCTTGTCAGAGCCGTATCTGGGGTAGAGGATGCTACTGCGGCAATGTGTGATGCTCGTGACAATCTGATGTCTCGAGTGCCTTTGGGTCTCGCTCCCTGTTTGTGCCATCGATTTGTAAGTCGATCGGCTTGTTTCTCTACACTCAGTATGGCCTGTATTGGAGCACTAGATTCATGGGACTCACCGGCTGTATGCTGAGGGCGCCCATGGTGAAGCTCTGTTGTGTGTTCTGTCTGGTTTGGAGGTCCCATAAGTAACTTTGTTTCAAGAACTGCAATCCTTTGTAAAAGTCTCTGGCAGTTTGTGCAGCAAGTAGTTTCCAGAAGAGGCATTTTCTCTTATCCTTATGAATGTAGGCAGTTGTGTTTTCTCTTCCCCGGAATGTAAGCTTTCAGTGGGAGGCTGGTCGAAGAAAAGTATTCCGCTTTTTTCTAGTAATCAAGCGTTTGAGCACTGTGCTGATTTGCTGAAGTTAAAATTAGGTGATAAAAGGAAATAAAATATGAAAATATAAACACGATAGAGCAATAAAAAAATAAAAGCGATAGAGCAAAGCGCGGAGCAGTAAGCAAGAGCGTCCGAACAGTAGCTGAGCAGGAAGTAAAATCACTGAACACACACTGAACACCACAGAGGAGAGCAGAACCCTGTACGACACACACTGAACACCACAGAGGAGACCAGAACCCTGTACGACACACACTGAACACACACTGAACACCACAGAGGAGAGCAGAACCCTGTATGACACACACTGAACACACACTGAACACATCAAACACACACTGAATACATCAAACACACACTGAACACACACTGAACACCACAGAGGAGAGCAGAACCCTGTACGACACACACTGAACACCACAGAGGAGACCAGAACCCTGTACGACACACACTGAACACCACAGAGGAGACCAGAACCCTGTACGACACACACTGAACACACACTGAACACATCAAACACACACTGAATACATCAAACACACACTGAACAGACACTGAACACCACAGAGGAGAACAGAACCCTGTACGACACACACTGAACACACACTGAACACCACAGAGGAGAACAGAACCCTGTACGACACACACTGAACACCACAGAGGAGAACAGAACCCTGTACGACACACACTGAACACACACTGAACACCACAGAGGAGAACAGAACCCTGTACGACACACACTGAACACCACAGAGGAGACCAGAACCCTGTACGACACACACTGAACACACACTGAACACCACAGAGGAGAGCAGAACCCTGTACGACATACACTGAACACACACTGAACACATCAAACACACACTGAATACATCAAACACACACTGAACACCACAGAGGAGAGCAGAACCCTGTACGACACACACTGAACACCACAGAGGAGAGCAGAACCCTGTACGACATACACTGAACACACACTGAACACATCAAACACACACTGAATACATCAAACACACACTGAACACCACAGAGGAGAGCAGAACCCTGTACGACACACACTGAACACACACTGAACACATCAAACACACACTGAATACATCAAACACACACTGAACAGACACTGAACACCACAGAGGAGAGCAGAACCCTGTACGACACACACTGAACACCACAGAGGAGAGCAGAACCCTGTATGACACACACTGAACACACACTGAACACCACAGAGGAGACCAGAACCCTGTACGACACACACTGAACACACACTGAACACAACTGAGGAGACCAGAACCCTGTACGACACACACTGAACACACACTGAACACATCAAACACACACTGAATACATCAAACACACACTGAACACACACTGAACACCACAGAGGAGAGCAGAACCCTGTACGACACACACTGAACACCACAGAGGAGACCAGAACCCTGTACGACACGAACTGAACACACACTGAACACATCAAACACACACTGAATACATCAAACACACACTGAACACCACAGAGGAGAGCAGAACCCTGTACGACACACACTGAACACCACAGAGGAGACCAGAACCCTGTACGACACACACTGAACAACACTGACACATCAAACACACACTGAATACATCAAACACACACTGAACAGACACTGAACACCACAGAGGAGAACAGAACCCTGTACGACACACACTGAACACACACTGAACACCACAGAGGAGAACAGAACCCTGTACGACACACACTGAACACACACTGAACACCACAGAGGAGAACAGAACCCTGTACGACACACACTGAACACACACTGAACAACCACAGAGGAGACCAGAACACCCTGTACGACACAACACTGAACACACACTGAACACCACAGAGGAGAGCAGAACCCTGTACGACATACACTGAACACACACTGAACACATCAAACACACACTGAATACATCAAACACACACTGAACACACACTGAACACCACAGAGGAGAGCAGAACCCTGTACGACACACACTGAACACCACAGAGGAGAGCAAACCCTGTATGAACACACACTGAACACACACTGAACACCACAGAGGAGACCAGAACCCTGTACGACACACACTGAACACACACTGAACACAACTGAGGAGACCAGAACCCTGTACGACACACACTAAACAACCACACTGAACACCACAGAGGAGACCAGAACCCTGTACGACACACACTGAACACCACAGAGGAGACCAGAACCCTGTACGACACACACTGAACACACACTGAACACATCAAACACACACTGAATACATCAAACACACACTGAACACCACAGAGGAGAGCAGAACCCTGTACGACACACACTGAACACCACAGAGGAGACCAGAACCCTGTACGACACACACTGAACACACACTGAACACCACAGAGGAGAACAGAACCCTGTACGACACACACTGAACACACACTGAACACCACAGAGGAGAACAGAACCCTGTACGACACACACACTGAACACCACAGAGGAGAGCAGAACCCTGTACGACACACACATCGAAACAAACACTGAACACATCAAACACACACTGAATACATCAAACACACACTGAACACACAACTGAACACCACAGAGGAGAGCAGAACCCTGTACGACACACACACTGAACACACACTGAACACATCAAACACACACTGAAACATCAAACACACACTGAACACCACAGAGGAGAGCAGAACCCTGTACGACACACACTGAACACCACAGAGGAGACCAGAACCCTGTACGACACACACTGAACACACACTGAACACCACAGAGGAGACCAAACCCTGTACGACACACACTGAACACAACTGAGGAGACCAGAAACCCTGTAACGACACACACTGAACACACACTGAACACCACAGAGGAGAGCAGAACCCTGTACGACACACACTGAACACACACTGAACACCACAGAGGAGACCAGAACCCTGTACGACACACACAGAACACACACTGAACACAACTGAGGAGACCAGTACCCTGTACGACACACACTGAACACACACTGAACACCACAGAGGAGACCAGAACCCTGTACGACACACACTGAACACACACTGAACACAACTGAGGAGACCAGAACCCTGTACGACACACACTGAACACACACTGAACACCACAGAGGAGACCAGAACCCTGTACGACACACACTGAACACACACTGAACACCACAGAGGAGACCAGAACCCTGTACGACACACACTGAACACCACAGAGGAGACCAGAACCCTGTACGACACACACTGAACACACACTGAACACATCAAACACACACTGAATACATCAAACACACACTGAACACACACTGAACACCAAAGAGGAGACCAGAACCCTGTACGACACACACTGAACACACACTGAACACATCAAACACACACTGAATACATCAAACACACACTGAACAGACACTGAACACCACAGAGGAGAGCAGAACCCTGTACGACACACACTGAACACACACTGAACACCACAGAGGAGACCAGAACCCTGTACGACACACACTGAACACACACTGAACACCACAGAGGAGACCAGAACCCTGTACGACACACACTGAACACACACTGAACACAACTGAGGAGACCAGAACCCTGTACGACACACACATGAACACACACTGAACACATCAAACACACACTGAATACATCAAACACACACACTGAACACACACTGAACACCACAGAGGAGAGCAGAACCCTGTACGAACACACACAGAACACCACAGAGGAGACCAGAACCCTGTACGACACAACACTGACACACACACTGAACACCACAGAGGAGAGCAGAACCCTGTATGACACACACTGAACACACACTGAACACATCAAACACACACAAGAATACAATCAACACACACATGAAACCACAAACGAACACCACAGAAGAAGCACAAGAACCCGTACGACACACACACTGAACACCACAGAGACACAGAACCCTGTACGACACACACTGAACACCACAGAGGAGACCAGAACCCTGTACGACACACACTGAACACACAGAACACACAAACACACACTGAATACATCAAACACACACACAAACACACTGACAACTGAACACCACAGAGGAGAACAGAACCCTGTACGACACACACACACCTGACACACCAACTGAACACCACAGAGGAGAACAGAACCCGTACGAACACACACTGAACACCACAGAGGAAACAGAACCCTGAACACACACACTGAACACACCATGAACACCACAAGGAGAACAGAACACCCAGAGACGACACACACATGAACACCACAGAGGAGACCAGAACCTACGACAAACACAACACTGAACACACACGAACACCACAAGAGAGCAGAACCCTGTCGACAACACTGAACACACACTGAACACATCAAACACACACTGAAACATCAAAACACACTGAAACACTACCCCACACGAGAAACAGAACCCTGTAAAACGACACACACTGAGAACACCACAGAGGAGAGCAGAACCCTGTACGACACACACAACGAAACCACACACAAGAACAAACCCATGAACACACACTGAACACCACAGAGGAGAAGCAAGATACCAACACACACACACCGAAACAACCACTAGAAAGACACCAAGAACCCTGTACGACACACCCTGTACGACACACACTAAACACACACTGAACACCACAGAGGAGACCAGAACCCTGTACGACACCCCACTGAACACCACAGAGGAGACCAGAACCCTGTACGACACACACTGAACACACACTGAACACATCAAACACACACTGAATACATCAACACACACTGAACAAACACTGAACACCACAGAGGAGAGCAGAACCCTGTACGACACACACTGAACACCACAGAGGAGACCAGAACCCTGTACGGACACACACTGAACACACACTGAACACCACAGAGGAGAACAGAACCCTGTACGACACACACTGAACACACACTGAACACCACAGAGGAGACCAGAACCCTGTACGACACACACTGAACACCACAGAGGAGAGCGGAACCCTGTACGACACACACTGAACACACACTGAACACATCAAAACACAACTGAATACATCAAACACACACTGAACACACAGAGGAGAGCAGCAAACCCTGTACGACACACACTGAACACCACAGAGGAGACCAGAACCCTGTATCACACACTGAACACACACTGAACACACAGAGGAGACAGAACCCTGTACGACACACACTGAAACACCACTGAACACAACACACACTGAATACATCAACACACACTGAACACACACTGAACACCACAGAGGAGAGCAGAACCCTGTACGACACACCACTGAACACCACAGAGGAGACCAGAACCCTGTACGACACACACTGAACACACACTGAACACCACAGAGGAGAACAGAACCCTGTACGACACACACTGAACACACACTGAACACATCAAACACACACTGAATACATCAAACACACACTGAACACACACTGAACACCACAGAGGAGAGCAGAACCCTGTACGACACACACTGAACACCACAGAAGAACCAGAACCCTGTACGAGCACAACCTGAACACACACTGAACACCACAGAGGAGACAGAACCCTGTACACACACACACATGAACACCACAGAGGAGAGCAGAACCCTGTACGACACACACTGAACACACATGAACACATCAAACACACACTGAGAACTGAACAAACACACACATGAACACAACACTGAACACACCACAGAGGAGAGCAGAACCTGTACGACACACACTGAACACACACTGAACACATCAAACACACACTGAATACATCAAACACACACTGAACACACACAAAGAGGAGAACAGAACCCTGTACGACACACACTGAAACACACACTGAACACACAGAGGAGACCAGAACCTGTACGACACACACTGAACACACACTGAACACACAGAGGAGAACAGAACCTGTACGATCAACACACACTGAACACACACTGAACACACAGAGGAGAGCAGAACCCTGTACGACACACACTGAACACCACAGAGGAGACCAGAACCCTGTACGACACACACTGAACACACACTGAACACATCAACACACATGGAGACAGAAACAACACTGACGAACACACTGAACACCACAGAGGAGAACCAGAACCCTGTACGAACACACTAACAACACACTGAACACACTACTGAACACCACAGAGGAGACAGAACCCTGTACGACACACACTGAACACACACTGAACACCACAGAAACACAGAACCCTGTACGATCAAACACACACTGAACACCACAGAGGAGACAGAACCCTGTACGACACACACACTGAACACACTGAACACAAAACACACTGAATACCATTCACACACACACTGAACACACACTGAACACCACAGAGGAGAAGCAGAACCCTGTACGACACACGAAACACTGAACACCACAGAGGAGACCAGAACCCTGTACGACACACACTGAACACACACTGAACACCACAGAGGAGAGCAGAACCCTGTAACACACTGAACACACACTGAACCATCAAACAACACTGAACCACATAAACACACACTGAATACATCAAACACACACTGAACACACACTGAACACCACAGAGGAGACCAGAACCCTGTACGACACACTGAACACACACTGAAACACACACAGAGGAGACCAGAACCCTGTACGACAAACAACACTGAACACACACACTGAACACAAACTGAGGAGACCAGAACCCTGTACGACACACACTGAACACACACTAGAACACCACAGAGGAGACCAGAACCCTGTACTGACACACACTGAACACACAGAGGATCAGAACCTGTACACACAGCAGAACAGAACCCTGTACGACACACACTGACACCACAGAGGAGAGCAGAACCCTGTACGACACACACTGAACACCACAGAGGAGACCAGAACCCTGTACGACACACACTGAACACACACTGAACACATCAAACACACACTGAATACATCAAACACACACTGAACACACACTGAACACCACAGAGGAGAGCAGAACCCTGTACGACACACACTGAACACACACTGAACACCACAGAGGAGACCAGAACCCTGTACGACACACACTGAACACACACTGAACACACACTGAACACATCAAACACACACTGACCACATCAAACACACACTGAACACCATAGAGGAGAGCAGAACCCTGTACGACACACACTGAACACACACTGAACACACACTGAACACATCAAACACACACTGAATACATCAAACACACACTGAACACCACAGAGGAGACCAGAACCCTGTACGACACACACTGAACACATCAAACACACACTGAACACCACAGAGGAGACCAGAACCTGTACGACACACACTCGAACACATCAAACACACAAACACTGAACACCACAGAGGAGACCAGAACCCTGTACGACACACACTGAACACCACAGAGGAGAGCAGAACCCTGTACGACACACACTGAACACCACAGAGGAGACCAGAACCCTGTACGACACACACTGAACACATCAAACACACACTGAACACCACAGAGGAGAGCAGAACCCTGTACGACACACACTGAACACCACTGAGGAGACCAGAACCCTGTACGACACACACTGAACACCACTGAGGAGACCAGAACCCTGTACGACACACACTGAACACCACAGAGGAGACCAGAACCCTGTACGACACACACTGAACACATCAAACACACACTGAACACATCAAACACACACTGAACACCACAGAGGAGACCAGAACCCTGTACGACACACACTGAACACATCAAACACACACTGAACACATCAAACACACACTGAACACCACAGAGGAGAGCAGAACCCTGTACGACACACACTGAACACCACAGAGGAGAGCAGAACCCTGTACGACACACACTGAACACATCAAACACACACTGAACACATCAAACACACACTGAACACCACAGAGGAGACCAGAACCCTGTACGACACACACTGAACACCACTGAGGAGACCAGAACCCTGTACGACACACACTGAACACCACAGAGGAGACCAGAACCCTGTACGACACACACTGAACACCATAGAGGAGACCAGAACCCTGTACGACACACACTGAACACCACAGAGGAGACCAGAACCCTGTACGACACACACTGAACACACACTGAAACACATCAAACACACACTGAACACCACAGAGGAGACCAGAACCCTGTATGACACACACTGAACACACACTGAACACCACAGAGGAGAGCAGAACCCTGTACGACACACACTGAACACCACAGAGGAGACCAGAACCCTGTACGACACACACTGACACACACTGAACACCACAGAGGAGAACAGAACCCTGTACGACACACACTGAACACACTGAACACACACTGAACACACTGAACACACACTGAACACACTGAACACACACTGAACACACACTGAACACATCAAACACACACTGAACACACACTGAACACATCAAACACACACTGAACACATCAAACACACACTGAACACCACAGAGGAGACCAGAACCCTGTATTGGCGCTTTTCCACTGCATGGTTCGGTTCGGTACGGTGCGCTTCGGCGCGCTTTAAATGGTACCTGATCTGTTGAGGTTCCCAAGCGTAAAGTACCGGTACTAAAATGTGACGTGAAACACTGCAGATCACTGATTGGTCAGACAGACAGAATCGTCACTACCAGCGTCATTGGATTTGCGACACTAAACCGCTATACAGAGTCATATAACCAGTAGACAACAGCCAACACGGTAGCACCTGTGTTTTACTTACTTGAAAAAAAAGAAGAGATCAACACTTTAAAAAGGAAATGGCTGAATCGTGGTCGAGGTGCAGACAATCCTCTCGTTGGTTGCCTAGGAGCGGGTCCAGCGAGAGCTGGATGGGGCAAAACAGAATGAAAAAGTGTTCCAAGAAGTAGCAGCTAGCTCAGCTCTTAGCCGCACACGGCTATCACCGGACCTACAAACAGTGTAACGATCAGTCCCACCCACTTTGGGTACTAACTGCAGTGGAAAAGCAACCGAGCTAGCGAACCGAACCGTGCCGTACCGAGTCGTACCACGCAGTGGAAAAAGCGAAGCCGAACCGAACCGTTCCGCGCCGAATCGAACCGTACCGAACCGAGCGTACCATGCAGTGGAAAAGCGCCATATGACACACACTGAACACATCAAACTCACACTGAACACACACCAAACACACACTGAACACTTAAACTTTAAATTGTACTATTTGCTCTCCCTCATGTTGTTCAAACCCATAAGACTTTGGTTCATCTTTGAATCAGAGATTTCTGTCCCTCCACTGAAAGTCTGCTCACCCAGAACTCTTCAAACGCTCATAAAGCATAAACGGATTAAACCGCCCAATCACATGGGTTTATTTACCATCCAAGTCTTCTGAAGAGACTGTCACTTTATATGAGGAACAGATTCATTTAGGCTTTTATTCACATTTAAATATCGATGAGCTCTCGAATACAATGTATTAAACAGAAGCTCAAGAACCAATGAGGTTTGTTCTCCCGCATCAGGTTCAGGTGAGCTTCTGTTTAATCTGCTTTATTTTGTCATGATGTTAGTTAAATTTAGACTTAACGACAGGGTCATGTGTGAGCTTAATTATCTGCCTAACACACATTATAATCTCACCGCTGATGATCTGTGTGTCGCAGTAATGATGTGATAGAGGAAGAGGAAGACGACACCATTCACATGGGGAACGCCATCATGACCTTCTACGCTGCTCTGATCGACCTGTTGGGCCGCTGCGCTCCAGAGATGCATGTGAGTTCATGTGTGTTTCCCTGTCAATCATCTTCACACACACACTACACCGTGTCCTACCAGATGACACGCCACAAAATCAATCGCAAACCACAGCCAATCAGAAGAGCGTGTGGGCGGAGTCTCTCTCTGTACTTTCAACCAAATCAATCACAAATCACAGCCAATCAGAAGAGAGTGTGGGCGGAGTCTCTCTGCACTCGCAAACCAAATCAATGACAAATCACAGCCAATCAGAAGAGAGTGTGGGCGGAGTCTCTCTGCACTCACAACTAAATCAATCACAAATCACAGCCAATCAGAAGAGAGTGTGGAATATTTCATTTGAATATGATTAAAAATACATGCAGAGTGACTGAAACAGTCTTTGTCATTGAATACTCTTGTTTGGTCACAGATTGAACGTTCTTGTTTCCTTAATTTAATTTCAAGATCTGAGAGGATTATCTATTGTTGCTTTCAGTACGGCTGTAAATGATATTCAGACGCACATTAGACTCTTTCAACATTATATAAAGCAGTGGTTCTCAACTCCAGTCCTCGGGACCCGCTGCTCTGCACATTTTGTATTTCTCCTTTATTTAACCCTTTATGACCTGCCATAGAACAATTCCACCAGAGTATATCTTTGTATTTTTACATGCTGTGCTGTCATTCTTTTGAGCATTTTCATATGCCATACATCAAAATAATCCTTACTCTCCCAATTTGAAGGCTATGTTTGTAATAAATCAATAGTAACTAGATAAATATCTCAAAAGTGCAATAAACAAAAAGAAAAACAATTTTAATTATTTTTTTTAACATATTTTATTCAATACAAAAAATTGATAAATGTCAACCTCAAACTTGTCAATGTGAAAACGTGCATAAAACAATTTAAAACTATACAGAATTGATTTGAACTGTTTACATAAATTCGTTTTTAAGATACACTCATTTTTACACTCATTCAAAAAAAAGGGGGGGGAAATGCCATGTAAAATATTCAATTACATTTGTGGTCAAACAGATAACATTTTGCTTTTGAATATTGATTGAACATTGAATTGGTTAAAATATAAAATAAATAGATGAGCAGACGGAGAGTTCATCGTGATCGGACGCAATTAGTTTTTCCAAAACCTCCACGTCCGTGTACTTGCGTTTAGACATAACGTTGTGTGTGTGTGTGTGTGTGTGTGTGTGTGTGTGTGTGTGTGTGTGTGTGTGTGTGTGTGTGTGTGTGTGTGTGTGTGTGTGTGTGTGTGAATGTGCTTGTATTTGTGACTGTCTAAAGGAGAAAGAAATGATAAAATAAAGCAATGGTAAAAAGACAATAACGATAAGAAGGAACATATAGCAAATGGGAGTCAAACGGGAGTCAAACGCATGGTCAAATGACGCAGCGTGTGACGTCACAACATGCGACACACCCGGGGGTCATAGTGCACAGAACGTGATGCGTCAATGAGCCATCAGAAGACGAAACTATCAATCGCAGATCTACAGAACATGTGTGCAAAGACGTGCAATGCATTTTTGTGTTGTTTTTTGTAAACGAATATTACGCAGTTTGTACAGACTGATTAGAGGGTGAAAACAACGCAACATGGGCATGTTGGAGGCTTGATCTGAACATGTTACATCTCTGGTTTTGTATGCAAAAAGAATGATTGAGCTAGCCATTTGGTTTCAGTTTCTATAGGCTTTTAAACAGACACACGCAAACCGGTCTTAAAGGGTTAACACACCTGATTCAGAGCATAAGCTCGTTAGGAGAGACTCCATGAACTGAACTGAGTGTGTCAGATAAGAGAGACATACAAAATGTGCAGAGCAGCGGGTCCCGAGGACTGGAGTTGAGAACCACTGATATAAAAGCACATTATCAGTCGCGGAGATGATGACTCTATACTGTATGCTGTTGTTCCTGATTAATGTAAAGCTTCGTGTTCCTCTCATGTGACGCTGATGTGATGTATGAGTTACTGATCACATGGTGTCTGTCCTCCGTCAGCTGATCCACGCCGGGAAAGGAGAGGCCATCCGTATCCGAGCCATCCTGCGCTCTCTCATTCCCATTGAGGATCTGGTGGGAGTGATCAGCATCCCGTTCCTCATGCCCACGCTGGCCAAAGGTTAAACCACTGAAAATAACCCAAAATGTGTACTTTTTTTTCTTTTTTTCTTCATCAGAATGGGATGAAACTTGGTAAAGGTTTTGGCACTTGCTTTGTGAACTCAACAAACAATTATAGACATGATTCAAACAGGTTAAATGGTCCTGGAAAAAATAATCACACAAATTTTTTGATCAGATTCAAATTTTGAACACAACTTGTTAAGATTTATGGCTTTGATTTTCTCACAGTTTTAGAGTAAAACATGTTTGTGAAAATATAGATTTCATATAAAAAGTGAAAATAGTATTTTTGTGCATTTTTCATTACAATAAACATAAAATTCTGTAACGTTTTTTAAGTTCACTTTTTTAAACTTTTTTCACTTCAGCAATAATCTGCCAAGTGTCGTCTTTAAAAAGAGATCAAACTTCAGTCTGTGCTTTAAAGCATTCAGGATTTACAACAGTTTAAGCTGGAGATTTAATGTTCAAGTCTGTGCTCAAAAAGTGAATAAATGGATTATAAATACAGCATAAATATAATTTAGTACCATAAAATCCACTAAAAATACAAACTATTAAATTAAAAACATTAAACTAAAATATAGTATTTAATATAGTAAATTTCAGTCATTTTTGACAGACATGTGATAAGCATTATATATCTTGGGTTATTAATCTTGTAATTTTGGATTGTTTATTTAGGCGGTAACAGTCCACTGTTCTGATAACTTGATGGATTGTGTTTGTCAGACGGGACCGTGATCGAGCCGGATATGTCAGCAGGGTTCTGTCCCGATCACAAAGCGGCCATGGTGTTGTTCCTGGACCGGGTTTACGGCATCGAGGACCAGAACTTCCTCCTGCACCTGCTGGAAGTGGGTTTCCTTCCTGACCTCAGAGCCGCCGCCTCATTGGACACGGTGAGTCACATGACCCCTCGGTAGCTGCTTCCATCCACACATTATTATGCAAATTTTGGGATATTGCATGAAAAAAGCTGGATAGAAATGCTAAGATGTGCATAAATGTGAATTAAAATAAAATGTATCGTTTTAATTGAGTGCATATGTTTTTGATCTAATAATAAGACATGCATTAATCCCTCGATGAGCGTCTGGCTTTAGATCAGAGGCTGTGATTGGATAACTGGAGTAACCAATGGCATCGCAGCATCTCTAACGTTGGTTTGGTGTTTCTGAAACGCCAGAGTGGAAGTGTGTGATCAGAATGATTGGGTTTAATTCCTCCAGAAGCGTCTCACACACACGAGTGTGTTCCCGAACACCAGCGTCCGAACGCTAGAGAACACGACAGCGGTTATTGAGTTTCGGCTGACGCTCGACACACTCATTTATGATGGAGGGGAAAAGATGCAGATTGTAGCAATTTACAGTTTTATTACTCATATTTTGCTCCAATTTCCCAGGAAGTGATGATTTTGTTCACTTGAACACATGGAAGCACTGCTTTATTCGCAAACATTTTATGCATTATTCCAGTTTTGCGCACAGGTTAAACTCCCAACTTTGGGAATTTGTGGTTGAGTGTGTGTGACCTTTGACCTCTCCTGATCCTGGTTGTGTGTGACCTCTGACCTCTCCTGATCCTGGTTGTGTGTGACCCCTGGCCTCTCCTGATCCTGGTTGTGTGTGACCTTTGAGCTCTCCTGATCCTGGTTGTGTGTGACCTCTGACCTCTCCTGATCCTGGTTGTGTGTGACCCCTGCCCTCTCCTGATCCTGGTTGTGTGTGACCTTTGAGCTCTCCTGATCCTGGTTGTGTGTGACCTCTGACCTCTCCTGATCCTGGTTGTGTGTGACCCCTGACCTCTCCTGATCCTGGTTGTGTGTGACCTTTGAGCTCTCCTGATCCTGGTTGTGTGTGACCTCTGACCTTTCCTGATCCTGGTTGTGTGTGACCTTTGACCTATCCTGATCCTGGTTGTGTGTGACCTTTGAGCTCTCCTGATCCTGGTTGTGTGTGACCTTTGAGCTCTGCTGATCCTGGTTGTGTGTGACCTCTGACCTCTCCTGATCCTGGTTGTGTGTGACCTCTGACATCTCCTGATCCTGGTTGTGTGTGACCTTTGACCTCTCCTGATCCTGGTTGTGTGTGACCTTTGACCTATCCTGATCCTGGTTGTGTGTGACCTTTGAGCTCTCCTGATCCTGGTTGTGTGTGACCTCTGACCTCTCCTGATCCTGGTTGTGTGTGACCTTTGAGCTCTCCTGATCCTGGTTGTGTGTGACCCCTGGCCTCTCCTGATCCTGGTTGTGTGTGCCCTTTGAGCTCTCCTGATCCTGGTTGTGTGTGACCTCTCCTGATCCTGGTTGTGTGTGACCTCTGACCTCTCCTGATCCTGGTTGTGTGTGACCTCTGACCTTTCCTGATCCTGGGTGTGTGTGACCTTTGACCTATCCTGATCCTGGTTGTGTGTGACGTTTGAGCTATCCTGATCCTGGTTGTGTGTGACCTTTGACCTATCCTGATCCTGGTTGTGTGTGACCTTTGAGCTCTCCTGTTCCTGGTTGTGTGTGACCTTTGAGCTCTCCTGTTACTGGTTGTGTGTGACCTCTCCTGATCCTGGTTGTGTGTGACCTTTGACCTATCCTGATCCTGGTTGTGTGTGACCTTTGAGCTCTCCTGATCCTGGTTGTGTGTGACCTTTGAGCTCTCCTGATCCTGATTGTGTGTGACCTCTGACCTCTCCTGATCCTGGTTGTGTGTGACCTTTGAGCTCTCCTGATCCTGGTTGTGTGTGACCTCTGACCTCTCCTGATCCTGGTTGTGTGTGACCTTTGAGCTCTCCTGATCCTGGTTGTGTGTGACCTTTGAGCTCTCCTGATCCTGGTTGTGTGTGACCTTTGAGCTGTCCTGATCCTGGTTGTGTGTGACCTTTGACCTATCCTGATCCTGTTTGTGTGTGACCTTTGACCTCTCCTGAACCTGGCTGTGTGTGACCTTTTAGCTCTCCTGATCCTGGTTGTGTGTGAACTCTGACCTCTCCTGATCCTGGTTGTGTGTGACCTTTTAGCTCTCCTGATCCTGGTTGTGTGTGACCTCTGACCTCTCATGATCCTGGTTGTGTGTGACCTCTGACCTCTCCTGATCCTGGTTGTGTGTGACCTCTGACCTCTCCTGATCCTGGTTGTGTGTGACCTCTGACCCCCAGGCGGCTCTGAGTGCCACAGACATGGCTCTGGCCCTGAACCGGTACCTGTGCACCGCAGTGCTGCCTCTGCTCACTAAATGCGCTCCTCTGTTCGCGGGGACGGAGCCGTTCGCGTCCCTCATCGACTCGCTTCTGCACACCGTCTACAGGCTGTCTAAAGGCTGCTGTCTCACCAAAGCCCAGAGAGACGCCATCGAGGAGTGCCTGCTGGCCGTGTGCGGGTGAGGACCTGCTGATACATCTCTCCGTCCGTCCTTTCTATCCTTCTTTTTTTCTTTCTTTCTTTCTTTCTTTCTTTCATTGGTAACACTTTACAATAAGGTTCATTAGTTAACCATCTTAGTTAACATGAACTAAGAATTAACAATACTGCTTCAGAATTTATTAATCTTAGTTAATATTCATTTCAACATTTACTAATACTTTATTAAAATCAAAGGTTATATTTGTTAACATTAGTTAATGCACTGCGAACTAACATGAACAAATAATGAACAGCTGTACTTTTATTAACTAACATTAACAAAGATTAATAAATACTTTAATAAATGTTTTGCTCATTGTTAGTTCATGTTAGTTAACTAATGTTAACTAACTAATGTTAACTAATGAACCTTATTGTAAAGTGTTACCTTAATAATACAAAAACCTCATATTTTGCTCAAAATATCACCGGTTCTTGGTTAGATTAAGTTCTTGGAGAGACTAGAGTACAGTAGTAACTAGGGATGCACCGATACCACTTTTTCCAGACCGAGTCCGATACCGATACTTTCATTTTTGGTACTTGCCGATACCGATACCGTAACCGATACCTGTATTTTTAATTTTCAATTAATTTTCAATTCATGCATTTGTAATTTTTAAATGTATTGGTAGAGAAACCAAAATAATATCAATCATATTAGTTGTTTATTAAATTTAAACTTAATTAGTTCAACAAATATATATTTCATGCACTGCATATTCAACATTACTGTATAAATTAAATATATATGGATCTTTTTGTAAAGTTGATAGAGGTAGCCTATTTAGCCAAGAGCAGAGAGTAATTTATTTGTCCTTTGTCTGATTAACATTAAAACACAGCAGCAGATTTATTAAAGTGCCGCCCCTTTAAGGCCGAAAGCACAAACGCACGGACGCCATTTGAATTATAATAATAATAATAATAAATTTTATTTATAAAGCACTTTTCATAAAAGAATCTCAAAGTGCTACAGAACCACAATAAACAATCTAAAATCAGTAACCAATAAAATACATAGAAAGAATGGAAAAATAACAACGCCTAAGGACCACTTAAGAAAGCCTGCCTGAACAAAACAGTTTTTAGCTCCTTTTTAAAATTGTCCACCGACTGGGGTTTTCGCAGATGTTCAGGGAGGGAGTTCCAGATGCGAGGGGCAGCACAGCAGAAAGCTCGGTCTCCCATGGTACATAGTCTTGAGCGTGGCTGATGGAGGAGGTTTGAGCTTTGGGACCGGAGGTTACGGGTAGAAGAATGAGGGGTAAGGAGATCTTTGAGGTATTGCGGGGCATTGTTATAGATGCAAAGATGGGTAATGAGGGCGATTTTATATTGAATTCTTGAGGTTATGGGGAGCCAGTGGAGGTTCTGAAGAATGGGAATGATGTGTTCGTATTTGCGTGCCTTCATCAGAGTTCGGGCAGCACAGTTCTGAATAAATTGGAGTTTTTGAAGGTGTTTACTTGAAACACCAATAAGTAGGCTGTTACAATAATCAAGCCTGGAGGAAATTAAGGCATGGACGAGTTTCTCAGCATCAGAGAAAGTGAGAAAGGGGCGGAGTTTCGAAATGTTTTTAATATGAAAAAAACAGGTTTTATACAGATGTTTGACATGATTTGCAAAGGTTAGTTGAGGGTCAAGCTTCACGCCGAGGTTGGTAACAATAGCGGAGAGGGAGATGTCCTGACCAGAGAAAGAGATAGTGGTAATAGGTGATGACTTTACCTGATGAGGGGTGCCAATTAGTATGGCTTCGGTTTTTGAGCTGTTTAACTGGAGAAAATTTTTACTCATCCATACCTTAATCTCCTCCAGGCAGTTAGAGAGGGCTAGAGATGTAGGTGAAGCCGAAAATGAAGGGAGAACAGATAATGAAGAAAGGTCCGGAGTAGAGCATAAATTTGAGTCAGTTCGCAGGTACAACTGAGTGTCATCAGCATAACAGTGAAAAGAGATACCGTATCGGCTGATGACACGACCCAAAGGCAGCATGTATATAATGAAAAGCAAAGGACCTAGGATAGATCCTTGGGGGACACCACAAGTGACCGGGGTTGTTCTGAACCTAGCAGATCCCAAGTGAACCTGTTCTGTTCTGTCAGCGAGATAAGAGGTAAACCAGTCCAGTGTGGATTGACGGAGACCAATGTCAGAATGGAGACGACTTAGAAGGATATGGTGATCTACAGTATCAAAAGCCGCTGAAAGGTCGAGGAGAATGAGCAAAGAGGGTGATCCAGAATCTGCAGAAATGAGAAGGTCATTAGTTACCCTCAACAGTGCTGTCTCTGAACTATGAGCAGTTCGAAAACCAGATTGGAATATTTCAAACAATGAGTGACATTGTAGATGTTCCTGTAGCTGCACAGAAACAGCTTTTTCTAGCACCTTGGACAAAAATGGAAGATGAGAAATAGGCCGATAGTTGGCGAGACATTCTGGGTCGAGGTTGGGTTTCTTTAGAAGAGGTTTGATAATGCCAGTTTTAAGTGGGGGTGGGACATGGCCAGAAATTAATGACTGGTTTATTATTTGTGTAAGAAGGGGACTAATGGCCGACAGATTATTTTTGATGAGTGCTGTAGGGAAGGGATCCAGGGGAGAGGTGGAAGGCTTCATCTTTTTTATTAGACCCTCGACATCAATCTGTGTGACTGTAGTGAAAGTGCTTAAAAAAGGAGGTTGTGAGCCAGCGTGAGGTAAGGATGGAGCTGGGGAACCAGAAAGCTGAGACCGGATGGAGTTGATCTTATCTTGAAAAAATGCAAGAAACCTGTTGCAGAGCTCTGCAGTTGGTTCAGTCTGGATTTGATTTTTTTTATTGAGGAGATGATTTATAGTTGCAAAAAGTTGTTTGGAATTTCCTGGAGTGTTATTAATAATGCTAGAGTATTAGGTGGAACGGGCTTGTTTAAGGGCCGCTGCGTAGGCCACCTGGTGATGTTTATAGGCTAGCTTATGAACCACCAAGCCAGATGATTTGACACGCCTCTCAATGGCACGGCCTTCATCTTGCGCAGTTCATCCGTGAACCAGGGGGCAGAACGAGAAAAAAACACAGTTCTTGTTTTGAGTGGGGCATGTATATCCAGAAGGCAATGAAGTGAGACGTTATAATGTTCAACTAATTCGTTGACTGATGGAAGATTGACTGTAGCCAGCAGTTTAAGATCAGAGTACAATATGGCAGGGTCAATGTTTTTTATATTTCGAAAATTAATCTCCCGTTTAGGCTTTGGGAGGGGTGACGGGCAGGAAATATCCATGGAGATGATGCTGTGATCGGAGACGCCCAGGTCATATACCAACAAATTTTTGATGGAAGGAATGTCTGAAATAACCAGGTCTAATGTGTGCCCCTGATGTGGGTGGGAGCATCAACGTGCTGAGTAAGATTAAGACAGTCCAGAACATTTAAAAATTCACTTACCAACGGAGAGGAGGGATTTTCAATATGAATTTCAATATGAATATTATACTGTCTACGTTCACTTGAGATATGTAACAGACTTTTACTAGGATACTCGCCAAGACAGGTGTTTTTACATAGTTTTGTGTGAATTCGTCCGTACAAGCGCAATGCGTGAAAGACTTCCATTCAGTATTCGCGCGCTGTCTGGTGGGTTTCGGGGCGCGCACTGTGGATGTTTGAAGTTCATGGACATGCTTGACCTGCAAATGTCCAGTAATAATGTAGGCAACCACTAGTTAAACATAAGTAAGGTAACAGTTCATGTTTTACTTACATATACGATTTAGTTTTAATCCAAATAACACGTGCTGAGTGAACGATCCGCAATCAACAGCATTCAACAGAAGTGCGCGCTCTCTCTCTCTCTCTCTCTCTCTCTCTCTCTCTCTCTCTCGTCAGTTAACGTTATTAATAAGCTACATGCCTCGTTTTACTTGATTTTCCATTGACATCCGACTGAACTACAAACTTCCCATTGACGTCTGTGAAAAAGGGATGCGCTCGACCAGCTCGCGCGTCTGTGTCGTAGCGCGCTCAATCCTCTGCGCGTTTTTCTCTTATCAGCTTGCGCACCATATAGTTATATAGACGACGCGTTAATATATTCTGTTTAATATTCCACTGATAAGATACATTTATTTCATATACAGCCTTCTTTTTTATCCCCATTATAATTTCTGACACTGTACACATGCTGCCTGGTATCGGTTGTTGGTATCAGGGCATTTTTACGAGTACGAGTACAAGTACATGAGCTCAGTATCGGGCCCGTATACTAGTATCGGTATCGGTGCATCCCTAGGTGTAACTGTTATGTATTTAAGTATTTATTTTAATACTCTTTATTTATTTCCATTTTAAATCATCTCTTTAAAGTCAGAAATCTCCACTTCCGCAGCTTTACACACACCAAACTTTACAGTTTTATTCATATCTACACTACCAGTCAGAAGTTTCGGATCTGTACGATTTTTTATGTTTTTAAAATAAGACTCATCTGCTCACCAAGGCTGCATTTATTTTATAAAATAAACACAACAACAGTAATATTGTTAAATATTATGACAATTTAAAATAACTGTTTTCTATTTTAATATACATAAAAAGCTGAATTTTCAGCATCATAACGCCAGTCTTCAGTGTCACATGATCCTTCAGAAATCACTCTAATATGATGATCTGATGCTCAAAAGTCATTCATTATTATCGTTGTTTAAAACAGTTGTGTAAAAAAAAATATTTGATGAATAGAAAGTTCAAAAGAACAGCATTTATTTGAAATAGAATCTTTTGTAATATTATAAACATCTTTACTGTCACTTTTGATCAATTTAATTAATCCTTGATGAATGAAAGTATTGATTTCTTTTATTTCTTTCCCCCAAAAAAATAAATAATTAAAAATCTTACTGACCCCAAACTTTTGAACAGTGTTTAATGTTACAAAAGCTTTCTATTTCAGATAAATGCTGTTCTTTTAAACTTTCTATTCATCAAAGTTTTCAACATTAATAATAATCATTAAAGCTGCAAGCAGCGATGGGCGGGCCCTCGCACATGTAGCGCGTCGGGGAGTGATGCGGCCGCATATTCTGTTGCATATTCTGGAGCTCTGCCAGTGCGGCTGTGAATTTGCTACGCTTTTCAGACACTGCATGAAGGTGTTATACATCACTTCCTGTTGCCAGCAGGTGGCGCTATGACTGTGGGTGAATGTGGGCATGTACATGAGTTCATGTACACTGAAGTTACAACCACTTCCTGTGTCATGGCGATGAGTTGATCTTTGATGCCATGCCACGGACACACCGATTGACGAAAACTCGCAGATAGCACAACTTTTCATCGTCAATGGCTTTAGAAGGCACAGCAGAAATTTCAAGTCGATCGGACTAAATCCCTAGGAGGAGTTCGTTAAAGTACGGAGTGTGTAAATCAGCCAAAATTGTACAAAAAATTCAAAATGGCCGACTTCCTGTTGGGTTTAGGGCATCGCTCCAAGAGGCTGGACATGGTTGATGTGCCACAGAAATTTCGTACATGTAGGTCAAACGTGCGGCGGAGGCTGCTTTGTTAAAGGTCACTTCCTGTTGCCAGCAGGTGGCGCTATGATTGGGGGTGAATGTCGGCATGTACATGTGTTCAGGGTGGGACTCTTGTCAAGCATGCAAAATTTGGTGCAGATCTGAGCATGTACAGCAAAGTTACTCCAACTTCCTGTTTCATGGCGAATCATCGATGCCACGGACACGCCCATTGACGAAAACACGCAGATAGCACAACTTTTCATCGTCAATGCCTTTAGAAGGCACAGCAGAAATTTGAAGTCGATCCGACTAAATCCCTAGGAGGAGTTCGTTAAAGTACGGAGTGTGTAAATCGTCCCAAAATGGCCGCCAAATTCAAAATGGCGGACTTCCTGTCGAGTTTAGGGTATGAGTTCTTGAGGCTTTTTTGTGCGTCTTGATATGATACATGTGCCCACCAAATTCGTGCATGTAGGTCGAACATGGACGAGGGGCTAATTTTTTCTAATTTTCTAGGTGGCACTAGCGAGCCATTTTGCCACGCCCATCCGCGAAACCCACAAAATACAAAAATTTTCACCAGTCCTGACATGTGTGCAAAATTTGGTGACTTTTCGAGCATGTTGCGGCCTCGAAAATGGGGCTTACTTTGCAGAAAAAATAAAAGAAAAAAAAAAAAAAAAAATTATAATCTTAACAGTTTCAAGAGGGACCTCGCACCTTAGTGCTCGGGCCCTAATAAATGTTTCTTTAGCAGCAAATCATCATATTAGAATAATATCTGAGTGATAAAAAGAAATTTCCACTAACAATAGTTGTCAACAAAAAATAGATTTGAAAATTGATATAATTGTATGCAAATGAGATGATATTTAATGGCATGTTCTCTGATCCCGCTTCAGGAAGCTGCGGCCGTCGATGATGCAGCATCTTCTGCGGCGGCTGGTGTTCGACGTCCCCGTGCTCAACGAACACACGAAGATGCCTCTGAAGGTGAGCCTCCGTCTGACACGCTCACATCAGGAGACGTGCACTGTAGTAACTCTGAGTGGGCGTGTCCTCCTGCAGCTCCTGACCAATCACTACGAGCGCTGCTGGAAGTACTACTGTCTGTCGGGAGGCTGGGGAAGCTTCGGCGCCGCGTCCGACGAGGAGCTGCATCTCTCCAGGAAACTCTTCTGGGGAATCTTTGACGCTTTGGCCAGAAAGGTGATGTTTCGCTCTATAAGAAGCTCATTTTCCCTGATCAAAACTTTGAATATTTACGACCCATTACGTGTGTCAAGTCAAGTAAAGTCACCTTTTATATATACAGCGCTTTTTACAACACAGAGTGTTTCAGAGCAGCTTTAGAGGGGAATAACAGGGGAAAAAAATTCCAGAAGAAAATAGTGTCACAGTCCAGCTTGAGTAAGCTCAGTGATTCTTGATTCACGATAAAACACGACTATGACCGCTTCACCCTATGGTTCTATGTATCACTACACAACACCCCTAGCAACCACTCTTAGCAACGCAAACACAAGTTCTCATTGATATTGTTCATTAAAGCTAGAGTAGAGTATTGTGAGAGATCGAGTAAGCGTGTGTACCTGCAGTGATGTAGCATTTTCCTTCAGGTCAGTCCTATATTCATCATGAAAAATCTGTTTGAATGTCCGCTGCGAGATCTTGTGCTTTTAACAGTCATCCGGTTTTCCCATGACACGCTAATCATTTATCAGTTGCGTCTTCCTTCCCCGTGTTCACTAGTCCTTTCAATGATAAAGTGTTCTCTACTGAATCACTCACTCATAAAGACAGTCTTTGCCATCATCTAATGGCGTAATAATGCATGTAACTTCTGTTGCTGTTTACAGTCAGGGACTATTTTTTTCAGCGGAAGGAAGGCTTTTAGTGATTTTACTTCATGAAAGTTGCATAGATACATATTTTCTGGCTTTAATATTTGTATTGTGTGGTAACAAAGCAATAAGGTACTCGAGGCTAGTGCTGTATGGTGAATAAATCACGAATGACTCCGCTTTACGTCGAGCCGAACAACACCCTTCAGCCGTACTTGTTCACATATTTACATACAGCTCTGGAGAAAACCGTGATGTCATCGTCCAGCTCAGTTCAGTCCTCATATAATGCTGTCAATGCAGGAGATCAATAATATAGTTGAATATTAAATGAAGTGTGTGTGTGCAGAAGTATGACGTGGAGTTGTTCAAGCTGGCGCTGCCGTGTCTGAGCGCAGTGGCCGGAGCTTTACCTCCTGACTACATGGAGTCGAACTACGTGGCCATGATGGAGAAGCAGTCGTCTATGGACGCGGAGGGAAACTTCAACCCGCAGCCGGCCGACAGCAGCAGGTCAGACTCGAACCTGAGACCCCCGAGACCTCTCCATATCAGCATCTACTCCGGCATTGAGCTTCACACCACTGCTGCTTCTGCTTGTGTTTCTGCAGTGTTGTCGTTCCCGAGAAGCTCGATCATTTCATCAATAAATATGCAGAATATTCCCATGAGAAATGGTCCATGGAGAAGGTCAGAGCTGCTTTCCTTTCAATAGTAAAGTTGATGAATTCTATAATAATAACCTTTATTTTCTTTATTACCTGTACATCTCAAAGCGCTTTACAGAAACAAATAAAACAAACACAAATACACAATATAAAAGAATACACAATATAACAACATTAAAATTAAAGCAACAAAATACACCATATAAACTAATGCACAATCAATTCTATTTCTCTTATTTGTATTTTGTCTGCGTTTTGTCCTCCTCTCTGCTGATGTTGGGGAGTAAATACTGGTAAAGCTCTTTCTTTAGTTTGACAGGAGTGCAGTGCTTTTTAAACTTTTCCTCTATCTATGGAAGCTTAAACAATTCAGAATTGCGAGATAAAAAGTCGCAATTACTTTTTATTTTTTATTCCCTGTCACGAGTGTAACAATTTCAGAGATGTAGAGATGCACTGATTCAGTTTTCTAACCACTTTACTGCACACAAAAATATTTATTTTCTATCTTTTCTTCAATAGAACATTTTACATTTTGCATAGAAATTTTTTTTGAACAGATAATCGCTATAAAATAGAACTATATAAACTACTCCTGGTGTGGGAAATTCACACACATCTGAAGTGCAGTGTTATTGAAGAGCCATTTTCTTCTTTTCACATCTAATATCCAACTAAAAAAATGTGAGCTAACTAAACTTCTGTATGAAAACAGGGAAAACGGGTAACACTAGTAAGTACACCAGTGTTGATTGGGTCGATTGGTGTGTTGTGTCTGTAGTTTAACATTACACTAGTAAGTTTGCTCCAGTGTTGATTGGGTCGATTGGTGTGTTGTGTCTGTAGTTTGCCGCCGGCTGGGTTCATGGAGAGCAGATCTGTGAATCATCTAAAGTTCATCCGCTGCTGAAGCCGTACAAGTGTCTGTCTGAGAAGGTACAAAAGCGAGTGTGAGTGTGTGTGAGTGCGCAGTGAAGCAGTGATGCAGCGCGTGTGTTTCTGTTGTGCTTCAGGATAAGGAGGTTTACCGCTGGCCCATCCGGGAGAGTCTGAAGACCATGCTGTCCTGGAGCTGGAGCATCGAGAGGACGAGAGAGAGCGAGGTGTCCACGCTACACAGCCGCACACGCAGGATCTCTCTGTCCAGTCAGGTCAGACTCACTCACACACACACACACACACACACACACACACACACACACACTGGAGCATCGAGAGGACGAGAGAGAGCGAGGTGTCCACGCTACACAGCCGCACACGCAGGATCTCTCTGTCCAGTCAGGTCAGACTCACTCACACACACACACACACACACACACACACACTGGAGCATCG
>CM070830.1:40668815-40673815 GCA_036326025.1 Chrosomus eos | reverse complement strand
GGCAATTACTAGAGATGTATCACATCCCCTATTTGGCGGGTATGAGCTGTTACCATCAGGCAGACGGTACAGGGTGCCATCTCTCCGAACCAACCGGCCCGCAGGTCATTTGTGCCTACTAGTATTGGATTTCTTAACAAGCGATGAGATGAGATAATAAAACAGAGTTGAATCGTGGGGGGTCGGGGAGTTGCACCTTAGCATCATTTGTAGAGCACTCAAGGGGGATGTTTGTGTTGGCAAAGCAGTTGTTTGGTTGTTGGTCTGTTGATGTTTTTGATCTCACGTTTGCTGTATGACACAAAATGAATTTCAATTACTTAATTGAAAAGTCCTTGAAACTCCTGGAATTGTATTTTACAGTATCTGTACGAACTCTGGAGTTATGTTTTGCAATGAAATAAAAGCCTCAGGCCGTTGATGTATAATATATATTATACGCTTTACATAATAATGTACTATATTGCATTTCTCAAGTGCCTGCATCTCACAGTCATACAGTCAGACACTACAGAACATCCTTTGATTTATGAAAACAAGCATGTTATAAATGTCCGCATGTATAATTTGAAGTCAGATTCTTCTAAATGATGATTTGTGGTGAATCACAGAGCTGTAATTTACCCAGAATGCTCCTGTTCCTCTGTTTGTGAACTTGTTCTGTTGTGATTTGGGTTCTGCTGTCTTCCTCTTCTTCATCTTGATGTTTTCTCTCTCAGTCTGTTCTGCAAACTGGGCGTTCTGGTGCGGCACCGGATCTCGTTGTTTGGTAAGATGTGTGAATGTGTGTGTTTTGTGAGACGTGCTTTTGAAACTGTTTATCTGTGTTCAAATAAGTCTCTTTCTGAGAAGATCTGACGGAGGTGTGTGTGTGTGTGTGTGTGTGTGTGTGTGTGTGTGTGTTTCTCTCAGGGAATGATGCCTCCTCCATCGTGAACTGCCTACACATACTGGGACAAACGCTGGACGCCAGGTCCGTCACACACATGTCACACACACGTCACACACACGTCACTACAGCTCATCTTATACTGAAAATACAGTTACAGTCTAACCAAAAATTATTCAGACACCAGATATCATTTTTTTTTTCACTAGTGTGTGCAGGACACTATATAATGATATATGAACTATAACTTCAACTCGAGTTCTGCTCATATTTTATTACCATTTTCTATATAGCGAATTTAACGAGTTCGTTTGCCCATAGAATCTTTAAGATATTAGGTTAAACTTATTTGGCTTGCTGTCCACTGGAGAGGGGCTCGATGAAGCAGCTTCAACTCGAGCTCTGATATACCCCCCAGTGGCTAAATGTAGGACCTGGTAATTAAAGGGCAAGGTACCTGAGATGAAGGTGGAGTTTGGGGAGGTGGAGGGATACTGGGACAGCTGATGCCAGGGAGAGGTAAGCGGCTGCTTATATAGGCTGTAGGCTGTTGATTGAAAGATTATATTGGCTCGCTCCTCCCTAACTTACGTTTAGAAACTTCATAAAGTGATAATGTGAGAAATGCTGAAGGTGTGTGAATAAATGTAGGTTGGACTGTATATGAAAGACACAGATATTGATGTACAGTGTCCAGTATTGGCTGAAAGTAAGCTTGTGTGTTCAGGACTGTGATGAAAACCGGTCAGGACTCTGTGAAAGCGGCTCTGAGGGCGTTCTTCGAGAACGCTTCAGAAGATTTGGAGAAAACCTTGGAGAACCTGCGGCAGGGTCAGTTCACACACACGCGGTCACAACCCAAGGGCGTCACACAGATCATCAACTACATGACGGTGGCGCTTCTGCCGGTGCTGTCCTCGCTGTTCGAACACATCGCACAGAACATGTTCGGAGAGGATCTCATCTGTGAGTCGCTGACTTCTCACCTGTCAATCAACTGCACTATTACAGTCAAGCCAGAGATCACTCACACCACATGTCATTTAGGATATATGTGTCCACTAGTGTGTGCAGGACACTATAGCTCAGTTATGCTAGTGAGGAGAGCAAAATAGAGTAAACTGGGACATATTATACACAAACACTCTTCATATACAGTGACTACTAGTAAAACTCATCAAAGTGTTTTTTTCTTTAATAACTAATGCTCTTTTTACACACAGACTGAACAACATGAAGCATTGTGGGTAACTGGTTGAGCTAAACTGGTATTATCTAATTGTGTAGTTAAATTTAACAGCTGACAGATATTCAACATAATTCATGTGTGAGAGTCTAACAGAAGGACGGACAAAACCTGTCAAATATACACTGAGTTCATAACTCTGAGTTCTGCTCATATTTATTACCATTTTATATAGAGAGAATAAACTGATAATGTGAGAAATGTTGAAGGTGTGTGAATAAAGTTTGGTTTGACTGTGTGAGATAAACTAACTCAGATTAAATAACGCGTATATCTTGTGTCTGATGACGCTTTCTTCTTCTTCTTCTTCTTCTTCTTCTTCTTCTTCTTCTTCTTCTTCTTCTTCTTCTTCTTCTTCTCCTTCTCTGTGTCGTTGCAGTGGATGATGTCCAGGTGTCCTGCTATCGGATATTAAACAGTTTGTACTCGCTTGGAACCAGTAAAAGTATTTATGTTGAGAGGTAAATCACACCGTCTGATTGATGAACATGGATTCATTTAGCAGACTCTTTTAACCAAAAGCATTTTATATTTATTTATATAAGTATCTCCGAAATACATAATAGTTAATAACTAATGATCGTTGCAACAGAAGTGAATCAATCAAAACTAACTTTATCTGGACAATAACTTTATTCTAGATCTGCTGTAAAGCCTAAACACTCTCTGTTACTGTAATCTCCTGTTATCACTGTAAAGCTGCTGGGAAACTCTATAGTGGTAAAGCGCTGTAGAACTGAAGGAGACTCGACTCAGACAGATTGACTCATCCTAAATAGATAGATTTATCTTAAACAAACGGATTAGTTCCTAAACCGATGTATTGATTGTGTGTGTGTGTAGTGTCTGACGATGTGCTGTTGTGTTCAACCGATGTATTGATTGTGTGTGTGTGTAGTGTCTGACGATGTGCTGTTGTGTTCAACTGATGTATTGATTGTGTGTGTGTGTGTGTAGTGTCTGATGATGTGCTGTTGTGTTCAACCGATGTATTGATTGTGTGTGTGTGTAGTGTCTGACGATGTGCTGTTGTGTTCAACCGATGTATTGATTGTGTGTGTGTGTAGTGTCTGATGATGTGCTGTTGTGTTCAACCGATGTATTGATTGTGTGTGTGTGTAGTGTCTGACGATGTGCTGTTGTGTTCAACCGATGTATTGATTGTGTGTGTGTGTAGTGTCTGATGATGTGCTGTTGTGTTCAACCGATGTATTGATTGTGTGTGTGTGTAGTGTCTGATGATGTGCTGTTGTGTTCAACCGATGTATTGATTGTGTGTGTGTGTAGTGTCTGACGATGTGCTGTTGTGTTCAACCGATGTATTGATTGTGTGTGTGTGTAGTGTCTGATGATGTGCTGTTGTGTTCAACCGATGTATTGATTGTGTGTGTGTGTAGTGTCTGATGATGTGCTGTTGTGTTCAACCGATGTATTGATTGTGTGTGTGTGTAGTGTCTGACGATGTGCTGTTGTGTTCAACCGATGTATTGATTGTGTGTGTGTGTAGTGTCTGATGATGTGCTGTTGTGTTCAACGATGTATTGATTGTGTGTGTGTAGTGTCTGATGATGTGCTGTTGTGTTCAACCGATGTATTGATTGTGTGTGTGTGTAGTGTCTGATGATGTGCTGTTGTGTTCAACCGATGTATTGATTGTGTGTGTGTGTAGTGTCTGATGATGTGCTGTTGTGTTCAACCGATGTAATTGATTGTGTGTGTGTGTAGTGTCTGATGATGTGCTGTTGTGTTCAACCGATGTATTGATTGTGTGTGTGTGTAGTGTCTGATGATGTGCTGTTGTGTTCAACCGATGTATTGATTGTGTGTGTGTGTAGTGTCTAATGATGTGCTGTTGTGTTCAACCGATGTATTGATTGTGTGTGTGTGTAGTGTCTGATGATGTGCTGTTGTGTTCAGGCAGCGTCCGGCTCTCGGCGAGTGTCTCGCTGCGTTCTCTGGAGCGTTTCCTGTGGCCTTCCTCGAGCCGCCTCAACAAACACAACACACACTCCATATACAACTGCAAAGGCTCCAGAGAGAGAGCAGGTACGACACACACACACTCCTTGATTCATATTCTGCAGCTGAGGTGTGTTTAGTGTTGACTAGGGATGAGTCACGATTTTCGAATATTCGATTAGTTGATTTTATTATAGAATATCGAATAGGTTGTGCTAATATTGTCAAAAAAATCCCATGATTTCGGTTCTGATGTGGTGACACGCTCATGTAACCAGAGGGTGGCGATGCTATTAATGCATCTAACAGCTGTCAATCAACTCTCAGACAACAGAACACACACACACTGTCTTACACCAGAGCATGTGAGCGGAGTGGTGATATTTCCTTCTGAGCGGAGAGCGCTTTTCTGAAGATCATGTGCCTACATAAGCAGAGAGTAGCCCATTTATTTTAGTTTTTAATTGTTTTGTTTAAAGTAGACATTTCAAGCTTTCTATAGATGTACTTCTCATGTCTGTGAGACGAGTATCTTATACGCTGAGTTTCGGTGATTTATGAGACGCTCCAGTTCAGCGCCGGCGCCTCCGTGTCCTGATTATACCGTCTACTATATTCTTCTTATTTATTAATCCAGGCAAATTTGTTGATGAAACATTGATTAAAAGATACAATTTATACAAAACAAAATTCACTTTAAAGAAAGGCTTTCTACAAAACGTAATAAGTGGTCAAATTCTGACCCACTCCATGTGTCTCCCGATATATTGGGCATCTAATGACTCTATCTTACTCATGCGGTTTCCTTTTCATACAATCAACATAGATGAAATAAAAAAAATAAACATTATATTATTAAACATAAATATGAAATGTATGTTTTCGTTTTTTTAAACATGTGTGTGT
>CM070830.1:40661798-40666798 GCA_036326025.1 Chrosomus eos | reverse complement strand
AAAAAGGATTCATTCAAACTAATCTTACATAGCCTATAGAGTCTCAAATATAGGCGTACTTTATTATTAAACTATCATAACAGTGTAGTTTTAATTACCTCATCTGTCGACATGATGCCGGTGAATCTCAGATCTGCTGTAAACATCCACATCTCTGATCTGTGCTTTCTGAACTGCTGTTTTCTGTCACGTTTGTCGTGTGTATAAATCTAAATCGCGTTCAGTCTCATGTGCGCGTGCACGAGCATTGAGTTTCTGCTGTAGTTGCACTTGACGGCCAGCGGCGTCGCTAATAACAAGCTTTCTGAATTTAAAGGTGCCCTCAACTTCAAAATTGAATTTATGTTGGCATAGTTAAATAACAAGAGTTCAGTACATGGACATGACATACAGTGAGTTTCAAACACCATTGTTTTCTCCTTCTTATTTAAATCTCGTTTTTAAAAAACACCCCTGAAAAACAGGCGAATCTCCACATAATACCGACTGTGACGCAACAGTCGGGGGTCACGCCTCCAAAAATTTGCATATCCCAGCCCTCAATGACAAGCACTGCACAGCCGAACCATCGGAGCAAGCGAGGATCAGAGAGAAAAATGGCAGATCATGGAAATAAATGCTATGTTCCAGGCTGTGCAGGGGATGTGAGGACTTTTCATACCATTCCCACAGAAAAGAAATGTCAACAAGCGTGGATGATGTTTATATATAATCGGATACCGCAACAGTTTAATTCGAAGTTGTTAGTTTGCTCTGCCCATTTCACCACGGACTTATTTTTCAACCTGGGACAATATCAAGCTTCTCTCAGCGTCTCAAACTGAAGAAGGGGGTAATTCCAACCATATTCCTGCAACCGGTAAGTAATTTTATTAAAGATAATTTACACTGTGTTAGATCCAGCGCAAGATCCTAGTACAGTAATAGCAAACTTCAAGTAACGAGCATACATAACTAACGTTAAATAGGCTAATTCTCAGTGAATAAACTATACAGAAAGCGGTCAAAGAACAATCCACACAGCGCGAGTTTATCTCTCTTGCCAAACTCGTTATGAAATCAATGACGCTGTTACACTGCACAACGAAGCTCTTACTGTATTTACATCGTTTGCATTGATGAAAGCATGAGAGAGAGAAACTGCGTTGTCTCGCGATCAACAGACAGACTGTCATCTGCTTGTTCAATGCTCTTCACAGCAACATTTTATGTGATGGACATAGATTGAAATACTTGAAAAACATCTCACGATTCGTTAAGCTCGATAGCTGTAATAGTTAAAACGTATATAACAGCTGTAGTATAAGTATTCGAGAGAGTTTCACGTGTCTCATTTCATATGCAAGCATGTCAGCCAATCACAGCAGAGGCCGGTTCTCACAGCAGACACGCCCCTTCAAACAGAGTGTTCAAATCAGAGACTAAAATCAGGCTAGGAAAAATGCCTTTTATTTCTAAATTATGACTATTTTTTATCTAAAAAACATACTAACATTATAAGGGCAACCCAGGAAACATTATAAAATAATTTAAAAAACCATTCTAGGGCACCTTTAAACTGTAATAACCCTAAATCAAGTATATTGATTTACCGGAGAAGACTTTCAAAAGAAAGTGAGTTTGTGCTTAAAACAAGAACAAATATCAGCCAATGAGGTCAGAAAAGTCAAATAATTCAAAAGGGAATTTTTTTTTTTTCTGATCCGACTGGCAGATTTTGCTCTTATTTTAAGCAAAAACTCACTTCATTTTTATACATTTCTCAGAAAACAAGACATAATCGGCCTATATTAAAGGATAATTCCGGTATTTAACACTTTGAGTCTATTTTCTAGTTTGTTTTGGATGAACTAGAGTGGTGGACACAGAAATGTTGACGATGGGTCCTGTCTCGACTTTTATGGCGCTTTTCCACTGCATGGTACGGTTCGGTTCGGTTCGGTACGGCTCACTTGTGGTGCTTTTCCACTGCATGGTACGGTACGGTGCGCTTCGGCGCGCTTTAAATGGTACCTGATCTGTTGAGGTTCCAAGCGTACCGTACCGGTACTAAAATGTGACGTGAAACACTGCAGATCACTGATTGGTCAGACAGACAGAATCGTCACTACCAGCGTCATTGGATTTGCGACACTAAACCGCTATACAGAGTCATATAACCAGTAGACAACAGCCAACACGGTAGCACCTGTGTTTTACTTACTTGAAAAAAAAGAAGAGATCAACACTTTAAAAGGAAATGGCTGAATCGTGGTCGAGGTGCAGACGTTCCTCTCGTTGGTTGCCTAGGAGCGGGTCCAGCGAGAGCTGCATGGGGCAAAACAGAATGAAAAAGTGTTCCAAGAAGTAGCAGCTAGCTCAGCTCTTAGCCGCACACGGCTATCACCGGACCTACAAACAGTGTAACGATCAGTCCCACCCACTTTGAATGGGTACTAACTGCAGTGGAAAAGCAACCGAGCTAGCGAACCGAACCGTGCCGAGCCGAGTCGTACCACGCAGTGGAAAAGCGAAGCCGAACCGAACCGTTCCGCGCCGAATCGAACCGTACCGAACCGAGCGTACCATGCAGTGGAAAAGCGAAGCCGAACCGAACCGTTCCGTGCCGAATCGAACCGTACCGAACCGAGCGTACCATGCAGTGGAAAAGCGCCAATAGACTCTTTTAGGATCGCCTCTGAGCGCTTCAGAGTGGCTGTCTATGGGCATGCACAAACATGTGCTTAAAACAACACTTAACATTAGCTCTCAAAACTGTGACACTCACCGAGTGATTAGTGGAGTTCGTTGATGATCCAAAACAAGTAGCGTAGCGAAATACAGTTTCTGTCGTGTTTTATTTGCCATTTTTTTAAATTCCATTTATGTCTGTTGGAGCCTCAGTGCTCGTTCATATTACTGCGCTACCGGATCCCGAAAGGGGTCTGTTTATATTTGGTTGTAGTGTTTTCGCCATAGACAGTATAAGAAATGGACAGAGCATCTCATTGGAACTCCATTGAGATAGTTGAAGCCCACTTTTAGCGATTTTTGAGCACTTCCGTTCCTGACGCGCAGACTCAAACCGACTCAAACTAAGCTTGATGACGTGAGCAACCTGTCTGACAGACGTAAATCTTCTAGTAGCTGTGCGTGAAAACTGCCAACGTTAATCTTGCAGAGACGGCGAGCTTGGGCAAAGAGTTCTTTGGCGTGAGTGAGCAGGACTAAGTATTTTTTATAGTATTTATTTTAAAATGTAACGCCAGTATGCCATATTAAGTTAATGCATTGATTGCCTGCGAGCTTCTCCTCCTGTCTGTACGGTCATTTCTGTTCAGCGCGACAGAGAGTCGAGTGGTTATGACGCAGTCGTTAGCCTATTTTTACAAAAACTGTATACGGGGCCATAATGGAACATAGAAGGTAATGGAGCCCTTTATACATTGTCGTGTGTCTTTAGAAATAAATAATGGACAAATTGAGTCTTTAAACGCCTCAGATGTAACGTTATTTGCTGTCAAAGTGACGCCAAAATGAATGGGAGTCAATGGGAATGCTAACGCAAGTGAAGTTCTGCTACAAGATGGCGGCTCCCGCGACAAAGAGTGTAGAAGCACAAGTAAATATACGTTCTTTGCCCGCGAGGCTTCAACTTCCGGTCGATGGATTACCCCCTTGGTTTTCGCTCGGTTCTCCGTCTCTCAGAAGGCTAGCGTGAGCAGAAGGCTAGCGTGAGCAGAAGGCTAGCGTGAGCAAAGTGGTGTCGCCATCAAGTGGTCAGGAGTGTGCTAACGCTTCAGACTCAAATATCCAGCGGAAGTTTATACGCGGTTGTGAGGTATCTGAAAAAATAGTTCCACTATAGTAAATAACACGGATTGAAATCATACATTGCGCCGATATATTTGTTTTTAATCATCATCGAACACCACTAACCACTCGGTGAGTGTCTCAGTTTTGAAAACGAACGTTGGGTTGTTTTGTGCATGCCCATAGACAGCCACTCTGAAGCGCTCAGAGGCGATTCTAAAAGAGTCTAAAAGTCGAGACAGGACCCATCGTCAACATTTCTGTGTCCACCACTCTAGCTCATCTAAAACACACTAGAAAATAGACTCAAAGTGTTAAATACCGGAATAATCCTTTAATATGTTTTGCTTCCCCAGTTACCGTATCTTGTTTTAAGAATATTTACACTGATAAAAATGATTCTGTGGGGAAGTAAATGCTACAGAAAAAAACAACTAATTTCTACATAAAAAGTTAGTTCAGGGAAGCATTAAAAAAAAGTATTTTTTATAAATTAAATTAAATTTCAAGTGTCAATAAAACGTCAAATGAATGTTAAGTTCAATAGTAATAGGTTTTACTTGATAATAACAGGCAAGTTGTGTAAAATTAACTCGAAATGTGTTAGTCCAAATTGTTACGAGAAGTTATTTTTTTGGTTATTATGGTTTCTACCGTGGTTTTACATCACTGTACTAGTAAAGCCTGCTGTGAAGTGTTTCAGACCAGAATTGTTTAACACCCCCCCCCAGATGATGTGTGTGTGTGTGTGTGTGTGTGTGTGTGTGTGTGTGAGGTGTGTGTGTGTGTGTGTGTGTGTGTGAGGTGTGTGTGTGAGGTGTGTTGTGTGTGTGTGTGTGAGGTGTGTGTGTGTGTGTGTGGAGGTGTGTGAGGTGTGTGTGTGGTGTGTGTGTGTGTGTGTGTGTGTGTGTGTGTGTGTGTGTGTGTGTGTGTGTGTGTGTGTGAGGTGTGTGTGAGGTGTGAACTTCAGGCCTGAATGACGACACTCTCAGAACGGACAGATGAACGAGTGTTTTATACATGGCACTCTGGTTTTGCGTTTCCCCGCAGGAATGTTTCGCGAGTGTGTTTTTATTGTCTCCAGCGTGACCTCTGACCTCTGACCACAGCCGATTGTTGTGGCGAAGGAAAAAAGCCTCTTTCATTTGAAGAACCTTGACTCACACACACTGCCGTCCATGAGCCCTGTTATCACAGCCAGCGCGTTA
>CM070830.1:40654298-40656798 GCA_036326025.1 Chrosomus eos | reverse complement strand
TCCCAGACATATGGCATTTTACTCATCTAGTAAATGCTTCTTGATTTAAGAGTTTTTAGATATTTGAACTGGAAACAAGACAGGAATGCTGAGTAAGAACAGCATGTGTGTGTGTGTGTGTGTGTGTGTGTGTGTGTGTGTGTGTGTGTGTGTGTGGTGTGTGTGTGTGTGTGTGTGTCAGAGGCTCACAGCACCATCTGGTGTTTGTGATGGGAAGTGCAGCTCTCAGCTGATTCTCCTCTTCTTCCTTTCCTTTCCTCTTCCCTTCATTTCCTCTTCCCTTCCGTCCTCTCCTCTTCCCTTTCCCTTCCTCTTCCTTTTCCCTTCCTCATCCCTTTGCCTTCCTCTTCCTTTTCCCTTCCTCTTCCTTTTCCCTTCCTCTTCCCTTTCCCTTCCTCATCCCTTTGCCTTCCTCTTCCTCTCTCCTTTTCCTTTCCTCTTCCCTTTCCCTTCCTCTTCCTTTTCCCTTCCTCTTCCCTTTCCCTTCCTCTTCCTTTTCCCTTCCTCTTCCCTTTCCCTTCCTCATCCCTTTGCCTTCCTCTTCATTTTCCTTTCCTCTTCCCTTTCCCTTCCTCTTCCTTTCCCTTCCTCATCCTTTGCCTTCCTCTTCCTTTTCCCTTCCTCATCCCTTTGCCTTCCTCTTCCCTTTCCCTTCCTCATCCCTTTGCGTTCCTCTTCCTTTTCCCTTCCTCATCCCTTTGCCTTCCTCTTCCTTTTCCCTTCCTCATCCCTTTGCCTTCCTCTTCCTTTTCCCTTCCTCATCCCTTTGCGTTCCTCTTCCTTTTCCCTTCCTCATCCCTTTGCCTTCCTCTTCCTTTCCCTTCCTCATCCTTTCCCTTCCTCTTCCTTTTCCCTTCCTCATCCCTTTGCCTTCCTCTTCCTTTTCCCTTCCTCATCCCTTTGCCTTCCTTTTCCTTTTCCCTTCCTCATCCCTTTGCCTTCCTCTTCCTTTTCCCTTCCTCATCCCTTTGCCTTCCTCTTCCTTTTCCCTTCCTCATCCCTTTGCCTTCCTCTTCCCTTTGCCTTCCTCTCTTCCTTTTCCCTTCCTCTTCCCTTTGCCTTCCTCTTCCTTTTCCCTTCCTCATCCCTTTGCCTTCCTCTTCCTTTTCCCTTCCTCATCCCTTTGCCTTCCTCTTCCCTTTGCCTTCCTCTCCTCTTCCTTTTCCCTTCCTCTTCCCTTTGCCTTCCTCTTCCTTTTCCCTTCCTCATCCCTTTGCCTTCCTCTTCCTTTTCCCTTCCTCATCCCTTTGCCTTCCTCATCCTTTGCCTTCCTCTCCTCTTCCTTTTCCCTTCCTCTTCCCTTTGCCTTCCTCTTCCTTTTCCCTTCCTCATCCCTTTGCCTTCCTCTTCCTTTTCCCTTCCTCATCCCTTTGCCTTCCTCTTCCTTTTCCCTTCCTCATCCCTTTGCCTTCCTCATCCCTTTGCCTTCCTCTCCTCCTCCCTTTGCCTTCCTCTTCCTTTTCCCTTCCTCTTCCTCTCTTCTTCTTTTCCTCTTCCGTTCATTTCCTCTCTTTTCCCTTCCTCTCCTTCCTTCCTCTTCCTTTTCCCTTCCTCATCCCTTTCCCTTCCTCTTCCTTTTCCCTTCCTCATCCCTTTGCCTTCCTCTTCCTTTTCCCTTCCTCATCCCTTTGCCTTCCTCTTCCTTTTCCCTTCCTCTTCCCTTTGCCTTCCTCTCCTCTTCCTTTTCCCTTCCTCTTCCTCTCTTCTTCTTTCCTCTTCCGTTCATTTCCTCTTCCTTTTCCCTTCCTCATCCCTTTGCCTTCCTCTTCCTTTTCCCTCCTCATCTCCTTTTGCCTTCCTCTTCCTTTTCCCTTCCTCATCCCTTTGCCTTCCTCTTCCTTTTCCCTTCCTCATCCCTTTGCCTTCCTCTTCCTTTTCCCTTCCTCATCCCTTTGCCTTCCTCTTCCTTTTCCCTTCCTCATCCCTTTCCTTCCTCTTCCTTTTCCTTCCTCATCCCTTTGCCTTCCTCTTCCTTTCCCTCTCATCCCTTTGCCTTCCTTTTCCTTTTCCCCTTCCTCACCTTTGCCTTCCTCTCTCCTTCTTTCCCTTCCTCATCCCTTTGCCTTCCTCTTCCTTTTCCTTCCTCATCCCTTTCCTTCCTCTTTTTCCCTTTGCCTTCCTCTTCCTCTTCTTTTCCCTTCCTCTCCCTTTCCTTCCTCTTCCTTTTCCCTTCCTCATCCCTTTGCCTTCCTCTTCCTTTTCCCTTCCTCATCCCTTTGCCTTCCTCTTCCCTTTGCCTTCCTCTCCTCCTTCCTTTCCCTTCCTCTTCCCTTTGCCTTCCTCTTCCTTTTCCCTTCCTCATCCCTTTGCCTTCCTCTTCCTTTTCCCTTCCTCATCCCTTTGCCTTCCTCATCCCTTTGCCTTCCTCTCCTCTTCCTTTTCCCTTCCTCTTCCCTTTGCCTTCCTCTTCCTTTCCCTTCCTCATCCCTTTGCCTTCCTCTTCCTTTCCCTTCCTCATCCCTTTGCCTTCCTCTTCCTTTTCCCTTCCTCATCCCTTTGC
>CM070830.1:40594298-40649298 GCA_036326025.1 Chrosomus eos | reverse complement strand
GGTATGTGTTGTTTTTATATGTTTTTGTGTTTCTAGTGAGTTTATGTTTGTGTGTGTTAAACGAAATGGGGTGTGGTGAGGTGTGTGTTTGCGCTGTGTGGTGGAGTTGGGGGTGTGTCTGAATCACTCACCCGTAGTTTCACTCTTGTCACCACTGTAAGATTTATTTGAGATGAAAAAGATGAGGAAACACTTATTGATGATCTACACACACACACACACACAACACACACACACACACACACATCACACACCGGGTTCTTCACCTGAGCGTCTCTGTAAACGCGTGTGTGACGCCGGAATCTTCCTCTGTCCCGCCGTATCCTATCTGACACAAAAAACAGTAATGATATCAGTGATCAAGATCCCGAGGTGGTGAGTGGAGAGGTGTTGTGTGTGTGTGTGTGTGTGTGTGTGTGTGTGGTTGTGTGTGTGGTGTGTTGTTAGGTGGGGGGAGAGTGTGAGTGTGTGTGAGAGTGGTGTGAGTGTGTGTGTGAGAAGAGGAGAGGAAAAAGAAAGAGAGAGAGAGGTGAGTGTGTGTGTGTGTGTTTTTGTGTTGTGTGTGTTGTTTGTTTTGTGTGTGTTTGTTTCTGTGAGGTGTGTGGTGGTGTGTGTGAAACAAGAGGAGGACGAAGGAGTGGAGAGGTGTGTGTTTTTTTTTTCTGTGTGTGGTGTGTGTGTGTGTGCAGAACACTCACTGTAGACACACCACACCACACACACACACACACACACACACACACACACACTCTCACTTACACACACCGCGGTACTCCACCCTGTGCGGTCTCTGTAATACCCGTGTGTGACGCGTGGAATCTCTCCCTGTCCCGCCTCCCCAGATCTGACACACAAAACACCAGTTAATGATCATCAGCTGACTCTCAATGACTCTCAAGACTCGTGTGTGGTGAGTGTGAGAGGATGTGGAGTGTGTGTGTGTGTGTGTGTGTGTGTGTGTGTGTGTGTGTGTGTGTGTGTGTGTGTGAGAGAGAGAGAGAGAGAGAGAGAGAGAGAGAGAGAGAGAGTGAGAGAGAGAGAGAGAGAGAGAGATTGTGTGTAAGTGAGTGTGTGAGTACTATTAAATTGATAATGCACCATAATCACACCATACACAACAATCATAATATTATAAAACTCTATAATCACCATTATCAGATTTCATAACACTATAATCACCATAATCACATTTCATAACACTCCAATCATCATCATTGCATACCATAAAACACTGAAATCATTATTATCATCATATATCATAACACACTAATGACCATAATCACATAAGACATCTTATCAGATATCTTAGTTTATACTATCATCACTTATAACACACTATAATCACATATCATAACACTATAATCACATCATAACACTATAATCGCATATCATAACACCATAATCACATCATAACACTATAATCGCATATCATAACGCTATAATCACCATAATCACATATCATAACACTATAATCGCATATCATAACGCTATAATCACCATAATCACATATCATAACACTATAATCACATATCATAACACTATAATCACATCATAACACTATAACACCATAATCACATATCATAACACTATAATCACATCATAACACTATAATCACCATAATCAATATCTAACACTATAATCACAATACATAACACTATAATCACGAATCACATTCATAACACTATAATCACCAATCACATATCATAACACTATAATCACCATAATCACATATCATAACACACTATAATCACGTAATCACATATCATAACACTATAATCACATATCATAACACTATAATCACATCATAACATTATAATCACCATAATCACATATCATAACCTATACATAATCACATATCATAACACTATAATCACATACATAACACTATAATCACATATACTATAATCACATATCATAACACTATAATCACATCATAACATTATAATCACCATAATCACATATCATAACACCATAATCATATCATAACACTTTAATCACCATAATCACATAACACTATAATCACCATAATCACACATCAATAACACTATAATCACATCATAACACTATAATCACATCATAACACTATAATCACCATAATCACATATCATAACACTATAATCACATCATAACACTATAATAACCGTAATCACATATCATAACACTATAATCACATCATCACTATAATCACATCATAACACTATAATCACATCATAAGACTATAATCACATCATAACACTATAATCACCATAATCACATATCATAACACTATAATCACATATCATAACACTATAATCACCGTAATCACATATCATAACACTATAATCACATCATATACTATAATCACATATCATAACACTATAATCACATCATAACACTATAATCACCATAATCACATATCATAACACTATAATCACATCATAACACTATAATCACCGTAATCACATATCATAACACTATAATCACATCATGTACTATAATCACATATCATAACACTATAATCACATCATAACACTATAATCACCGTAATCACATATCATAACACTATAATCACCATAATCACATATCATAACACTATAATCACATATACTATAATCACATATCATAACACTATAATCACATCATAACACTATAATCACCATAATCACATATCACAACACTATAATCACATCATAACACTATAATTACATCATAACACTATAATCACATCATAACACTATAATCACATATCATAACACTATAATCACATCATAACACTATAATCACATCATAACACTATAATCACATCATAAGACTATAATCACATCATAACACTATAATCACATCATAACACTATAATCACATCATAACACTATAATCACATCATAACACTATAATCACATATCATAACACTATAATCACATCATAACACTATAATCACATCATAACACTATAATCACCATAATCACATATCATAACACTATAATCACCATAATCACATATCATAACACTATAATCACATCATAACACTATAATCACCGTAATCACATATCATAACACTATAATCACATATCATAACACTATAATCACATCATAACACTATAATCACAAATCATAACACTATAATCACATATCATAACACTATAATCACATCATAACACTATAATCATATATCATAACACTATAATCACCGTAATCACATATCATAACACTATAATCACATCATAACACCATAATCACCGTAATCACATATCATAACACTATAATCACATATCATAACACTATAATCACATATCATAACACTATAATCACCATAATCACATATCATAACACTATAATCACCATAATCACATATCATAACACTATAATCACATATCATAACACCATAATCACATATCATAACACTATAATCATATCATAACACTATAATCACATATCATAACACTATAATCACCGTAATCACATATCATAACACTATAATCACCGTAATCACATATCATAACACTATAATCACCATAATCACATATCATAACACTATAATCACATATCATAACACTATAATCACATATCATAACACTATAATCACATATCATAACACTATAATCACCATAATCACATATCATAACACTATAATCACATATCATAACACCATAATCACATATAATAACACTATAATCACATATCATAACACTATAATCACCATAATCACATATTATAACACTATAATCATATCATAACACTATAATCACCGTAATCACATATCATAACACTATAATCATATCATAACACTATAATCACCGTAATCATATCATAACACTATAATTTTATTTATTTATAAACATTTATTCAAGGATCAGCCCCATGAGATGAAACATCTCGTTTTCATGGGGGTCCTCAGTAACATTTCCAAACAATAAAGAACAGTAAAACAACAGAATAGTTACAATATACAAGATACAAAAACCTCAACGCACACACACACACACACACACACACACACACACACACACACACACACACACACACACCACACACAACAAGCTCTCACTATCCTAGATGTGTGTATTTCTACATATAAACACATTCATACACCCAAAGATAACATGACATCTATTCAAGCTAAATCCGAAATATTAGAAACATAGACAAGTATTCTGAAGATGTGTTAACAAAGCAGTTCGGAACAGAGGAAAAGACGTAAGCGAGCGGATGGATGCAGGAAGGCTGTTCCAGGCACGAGGAGCTTTAACACAAAAGGCATATTTCCCAATTTCTCTCTTAGCTCTAGGGACAGTAAAGAAGATCTGTTCGTTGTGACGTAGATTATGTTGTGATCTGTAAGGCACTAAATACTGCGATAAATAATATGGATATTGAAAATAAATGCATTTAAATATAAGCAAAAACCAATGATATTGTCTTCTGGCTGAAGGTGCAAGCCAGGACAGCTGGTCATACATCACACAATGATGTGTCCTATAAGGGCAGCGAAGGACGAATCGGCACAGACTGTTGTATACCACATCGAGAGAGTGTAGACAAGCGGCAGTTGTGTTAGCATATATAATATCTGCATAGTCCAGTATAGGTAGCAACAACTGAGAAACTATTCTTCTCCTAACCTGAAAATTAAAGCAGTCTATCGATTGATATAATGTTCTAAGACGAAAACTAAGTTTATTGTTAAGCGAATGTATATGAGCTTTGAATGAAAGATCATTTTCTAGCCAAACACCGAGATATTTAAATTTTTCAGTTGACTCTAAAGGAGAAGAATCCAAAAAATGCAAATTAAGATTATTTCTTTCTTTCTTCTGGAAAAGCATACAGTAAGATTTTGATTTATTCAACAGAAGTTTATTAAATGACAACCAGTGTTGGACAGAATCATAGTCACCCTGTAATGAGTAATTTATGTCAGAAATATTCAATTTGGAGCAATATATAATTGTATCATCTGCATAAAGATGAATGTCACATCCAGAACAGCAAAGTGGCAAGTCATTAATAAAAATGGAGAATAACAAAGGCCCAAGTGAAGAACCCTGAGGTATGCCTTTATCTATACCTGTAAAATTCGACTGACTACCCCTAAAGGACACACACTGGTGGCGGTGATGTAAATATGAATTAAACCAGAGAAGAGATGAACGGGAAAGGCCAATTGAGTATAATTTATCCAAGAGCAGATAATGATCAACTAAATCAAACGCTTTTGTAAGATCTAAGAAGATGGCACCGGTACTCATATTATTATCAAAACTAAAGAGAATATCATTCGTGAATTTCAAAAGAGCAGTATCATCAGCAGAATTTCAGTATAATCACATATCATAACACTATAATCACATATCATAACACTATAATCACATCATAACACTATAATCACCATAATCACATATCATAACACTATAATCACATATCATAACACTATAATCACCATCATCACATATCATAACACTATAATCACCATCATCACATATCATAACACTATAATCACATATCATAACACTATAATCACATATCATAACACTATAATCACATATCATAACACCATAATCACATATCATAACACTATAATCACATATCATAACACCATAATCACATATCATAACACTATAATCACATATCATAACACCATAATCACATATCATAATACTATAATCACATAACAACACTATAATCACATCATAACACTATAATCATATCATAACACTATAATCACATCATAACACTATAATCACATCATAACACTATAATCACCATAATCACATATCATAACACTATAATCACCATAATCACATATCATAAACTATAATCAATCACATATCATAACACACTATAATTACAATCATCACATCACATCATAAAACACTATAAAACCCCATCAGATATGACACTTATTATTTATCAAATGATATTATCAAGATTGTAAGAATCTCTGTGCGACTGACAGTGAAAAATAATGTATCCATAATGTGTTGCGTTATTCGTGCTTTGAAAATATTAATTATGAACAAACACCTGGAGAAATAAGTCTCAGCATCGCATGAAATGCATATCACAAAACAGCGCACATGAATGAACGCCACATCAACACACATTCTGATTTTGTCAAATATCTGGCAGAAATATCAATATCGATATCAAGAAACAAACATGCAGCGGTTGGTTTATTGATTGATCAATAATTATTACCTTGTGTGTGAAATCCTGATTATAAGCGACGCGCGCAGCGCTGATCTGATCCATCACTGAATGAGCGCGCGCACGCTCTCACGGGGCGCGCTGCGCGTGTCCGCCGGTGCACGCACACACGCGTGACGCAAAAACGGGAAACCTACGTCATTCCCACACCAGTAAACTCATTACACGACCCTTTATTACGAGCCGAACACAAACACTGAAAACATGCAATGTTTTAAAAGCACAGAAAATCATAATAATTCAATACAAAAAAAGTGCACTAGAAACTATGCGTTTTATTAATTATTAACAATAACTGTGACACAAAACACACTGACTGGCTACACCAAATGTTTTTAAATTAAATAAATAATAATAATAAAAACACAAACGCACAGATGAGTTTTAATGATGACCACCAGATGGCATTACAGAATAAAATAATACTCCTCATTTTTTAAAGTAGGCTACTATAGAAGATATGAAAGTATAAGTTCACCCATAATGTAACATTTACTCATTTACTCCCCCAATCTCTCCTAACACAAAAGACAAAATAAGAAATGATGAAGAAGCTCCAGCCGTTTGTTCTGAAATGTTTCTGCTGGACGTTTGTGTCACATTTTTAAATGTTACTATTTGTTTCAGAGAACATTCAAAAGTGACGTTCCCATATTGTTTGAAAAATTATACAATTGAATGTTTCCTTAAAGGTACAATATGCAAAATTGTTTTGCCGCTAGAGGGCCCTACATTCCAAACAACAACGGCGTAGCTTGATGACGATGTGAAGGAGCGTGGAATGATGGGAACTGTAGTTTTAAATTCCACTGGGGATGTAAATCAGTCAGACGGGAATCGAAAAATCATGTTCATGGATGAGGTAAAGTTCTATTTTTATAAATGTTGCGTTTAATGGCATACTTTTTGTGGCGAGGGGGCGTGGTTCAGCGCGGTCTGTAACGGGGAGAGAGAGAGAAACGAGACAAGCGGGACGCAATTAGGTCAAGTGCAAATGACGAAGACCTGTGTCTTATTGCAGTGATCGGCGTGGAGAGACCGATTATAAGTCACGTTGGAACGAGAGAGAGAATGGAGAGAAAATTGGACGCAGAGAAAGAAAACCGGTGGATCCGAGCTCTCATTTTTGAACTGTTTTGTGCCGACGCGTTTGCCACGGTGAATGCGCGCTGTGCCTATCCCTGTCTTCTTCCTTCCTGACTCTTGAACCTCATCACACTTTTATTTGATTAAAATGAATTAACCGCATGAAAAGTAAGGTTTACTACTATATTGGTTGTCATAGATGTTACTGTAGCCATATGTCGAATTCATTGTTGTAATAACGCGACGCAGTTTTACGTGTTCTAAACAATTGTTGTAAAAGTAACATTGGAACATACCCACATCATTTTTACATTGTACACACATGTATATTGTAGTTGTACCCACACATACTGATTAATCTGTATGGATAACATGCTATATTTATATACATTGCCATAAACACCAGATAAACAATGTCAATAAACTAACGTTAAACACAAATCTAAAGCAATAATACTTTCCTTAAATAAACATAACTATTACCGAATGCTAGATTTGGAAAATATAAAATTAAGCATGCTTTGTTGACAGAACCAGCTGCAATCAGTAAAGAATAATTGTGTTCCATAAAGACTGCGCGAAACAAGCTAACGTTGTTGCTTGATAGACGCTACAACTTCCGCATTTGTCCAGGACTCCACGCAGTACGAGGGTAATACGGATATGACGCAATTGACTGGCGACTCCCAGCTCACCCCTGCTCTAACGCCCCGTTTCCTTGGTTAAAATCGCAATTTTCTCACGATTTAAAAATAGTTGGAAACATTTGGGATATTGTAAGTAATCAACTAAACAAAATATATAACACTGGCCTTGAGATTTTGGGATATTTTAATGCAAAAATCTTGCATATTGTACCTTTAAAGCAACACTATGTAACATTTTTTACCTTATATGTTGTCCTTGTAACTGCGTCACTTTGAAGGAACTAGACAGCATAGTAAAAAGGCATATCTTTATCCAGGGCAAAGACTGTTTTAGCATCGAATTAAATCTACATGACGCTGCACGTTGAACTGCTGCCGAACTAATAAATCAAAATTGCAAGTGCGCATTTGCAGTCATAGGCGGAGTTTGGGGTTGGGGCTGAGGGGGCCAGAGCCAATTAATGCCTGCCTTGTGCTTTGAAAAATAAATAAAAATTACTGAATTCATATTTTCTCATTTTATTTGTCTTATCTTATCATTTTTGCGGGTATAATGAGTAAGTTAAGGCTAAATTATTTTTAATTATCGCATCGCCGATCACCCTAAAAAAACTTCAAGATGAAGTACGGAAGGATAGATATCCAAACTTTTACCGTCTGCTGCAGCTTGCACTCACACTGCCAGTTGGCTCTGCTACGTCAGAAAGAAGTTTCTCAGTTATGAGAAGAATCAGAAACTGGCTCCGATCTGCAATGGCTCAGGAGGACAGATTCTCGAATCTTTCCCTACTGCATAGAGAACGACTTGACTGCAAATTTATCAGAAGAAAAGATGGTGGACATCTATGCAACGCGGAAAAAGTGGCGGTCAGTATCTCAGTGATCATTATGATATTTATTAATAAATTAAACCATAAACCATACCAGTATAACAAGCAGAAGATTCAAATCATACAGTTTTTTCCGGTAACGCTTTACAATAAGGGTTTATGAATAATCATTCATGCACTATAACTCATTTTTTTCCGCCTCTTTTTCCGCGTTGCTTTTCTGACGCAGCAGAGCCAACTGGCAGTGTGAGTGCAAGCTGCAGCAGACGGTAAAAGTTTGGATATCTATCCTTCCGTACTTCATCTTGAAGTTTTTTTAGGGTGATCGGCGATGCGATAATTAAAAATAATTTAGCCTTAACTTACTCATTATACCCGCAAAAATGATAAGATAAGACAAATAAAATGAGAAAATATGATTCTTCTGCATTAGGTAGGCTAAGATATGTTTTTAACGCTATTCTTAGTCTAGTCCTTGTTCATTGTAAATGTATTTTAAATGTAAATGGTATGTTATATACATTTTAAATATGGTAGCCTAATAAGCCCAAATGAAAAAAATCTGAGCTCGTGGTCTGCCGGTAGGTGCCCCCCCACGCACAAAAGTGAAACTCCGCCTATGTTTGCAGTATTGCAGTTGTGATTTTTCCTGTACATGCGCACTTGCAATGTTGATTTATTAGTTCGGCAGCAGTTCAACGTGCAGCATCCTGTAGATTTAATTCTTATTGTATTTCAGTTTTACAAATAAGAAAAAGGATCACAGAAGTAAACATTCTGGAAGGATAAACTGCTTCATGTGTGTGTGTGTGTGTGTGTGTGTGTGTTAGCTAGCTGTCTAGTTCCTTCAAAGTGACGCAGTTACAAGGACAGCATACCTTAAAATAATGTTTCCAAAATCTTATCAGTGGTTCCTCAAGTCGTAACAGGGTGAAAGGACGGGGTTTGTATCACTTTTACTGGCACTTCGGAGCTTCGGGGTTCGGGTACTACAAAAAAGAACTACAAAATTCGACTGCTTTACGTCAAGCGCTACAATAGTCATTATTTCGTTTTTGTTTCTGATGTCGCAATACATCATCCTTTCATGAAATCATGTAACATACTCTACCTTGTCTGTGGACATCGTTCATTCTAAAGCCGGTGCTGGGTAAACAGCGAGCGTGCGACGGTAGGCTAGATTATTTAAGACAGCGGTAATGGACAATTTCGTTTCCAACCAGTAGGGCGACCGAAGAGGAAAAGTTACTTGGTGTTGCTTTAACGCTCACATAACGTTTTTTAAAATGTTTTACAAACTGGACATTGTGAATGTTGAGAGAAGGTTCAGATATAACTTTTAAAGGTAAAGTCCCCCTGTAGTGAATCATTTTATCCCTTAAAACTCATCTTTGATCACCAAAATTAAATATTTAAACGTTTTTTTTCCTTAATAAAATGTCTTCATGCCTTAAAATATCTTGAATGTAACTCGACACCCTTGCCTCATTTAGTATGCGCGGTTCTATGAATATGCAAATGAGCCCCGCCTCCACTCACTCACTCACTCAGAGATCCACTGGTTGACGATCACACGTTGATCTGATTGGTTACTGTAGTTTGTGACGTCAGAAACACCAGCGATTTCAGTGTTTTTGAGACTGTCTTTGGTTCACTGCAGTTTTAAGCAGAAAATACTCAGCAATGCTGTCGACTTATGAATTTACACATGATTTGTGTTATTAAAGCGTATTAATAACACCACATAGACACAAACAACATTAAAAGCTTTATTTGTTTCACCACAGGGCGACTTTAAGGAAAACATTCTTAGTAACGTGTTTGTTAGCCGGCCTTAAATATCACGGTATTCTAGAAGAATGCTGCAGTAATCCTTCAGTATCATGTTTTTATTCACTTTTCTGCATTTGACAGATCATTACATGTTCTCAACTCTGTGCTGAAACAACTCGTGAAACAACTGCTCGATTTGTATAATGCTCCTGTTGTTAGTGTTTTTTAGCTCATAGTTTTGAGTGATAAAGTGTGTTTGTGTGTGTCAGCCTTTGCTAGTGTGATGAAGAGTGTGTTGATTTGAGATATGATGAAGTGATTTGGTAGTTTTAGTGCATTTTGAAAGTGAGATTACAGAAACTGCTGAGCCGAGCTGAAAGCTGGTTTGGAGAACTGTGTGAAGAGTGAAGAAAAAGTGACTTACAATATGTAACTTTTTTGGCCACAAGAGAGCGCAGTTTCCAACAATAACAAAGGCGTATGTTTATGACGCAGTGACGAGCTGAATGATGGGACTTGCTGATGAATCTAATAATGTTTATGTATGAGTAAAGCGATTGCTAAAGAGACAGATATCACACGCGAGTCCCGCAGATATAAAGGAATAAGGACATTTAATTCTACAGAACTACACGCAAGTGCTGGATTACTCATACAGGTCAGTTTATTAGACGAATTAAACTTGTGAGGGAACGCAGCGCTGTTTCACTCGCTCTAACGTTACTCTGGAAGTTCGAGCGGAAACCGAGGATAGCACGGATATTGCGTCATTGACAGGCGACATTTGTTGGCCGGGACTGCCGCTTATTTAAAATTGGAATTTCTCTGAAATAAAATATCTTTGGAGACTTTGGGATATTGTACACAACTGCAGGACATATATCACACTGTGCAAGTGATTTTTGGATATTTTATTACAAAATTCTTACATATTGAACCTTTAAGTATTAAGAAATGTGTCCTAGCAAAAAAAATGTAACCAGCGCGATTTACTGCAATGCTTTTTTCCCTTAGTTGATCAGAACAAACGTGGATGTTACTTACTTGTTCAGACTCAGAGGACATTTTCCAGTAAAATTCTTATGTTGGTCATACTTCCAAAAAGTGTAATCTGTGATTGTGAACGCCAGTATCCACACCGGCGGTGATTGACAGCCGCACGTTCGAACAAAACAGCGGATTCATCCGCGCTGTGCCGCGCCGACGCACAACCCACGCAAAGCTGATCATTCCGCGAATAAAGATGGCGATAAAGAGGAAAAACTGCGGAATGCAGCTTTAAAGTATACTAGGCATACTTGAATTAATTATTAGGACTACATCTAAAATATACTTAGAACAATATTAGTTCTTCCAGAAGAATAGCACACTTCAAGTTAACTAATCATTAACACACAAGTAGACTGACTTAGCATTTACATTAATATTTCCAGGAAAACAAACCTTCCTGAGCCTCTCTTGATTGTTTCTGAAATGCAAATAGGGGCGAGTCTCTACAGAACAAATCTGGCACCTCTGATACTGACTGACAAAACTTCACACTAGCCGCGTTTCCACTGCCGGGCCGAGCCGTGCAAGTGCGTGCCAGGGCCAGTCGCGTTTCCACGGTCACTTCCGGGGCTTGAGCGGGGCTTACTCGGGGCCAACGGCAGGAGTTGTGGCCCGTCGAATACCTTGGGTCAAAGCGGGCCAGCTCGAGCTAGAGGCGTGTTCAAGGTAAAGTCTAAAGGCGGAGTTTATCGGTGTTAGGGAAAGTTATGATCAGTGGCAAGATGCACATTTCACTTTTTTCTATTCTTTTGAACTTTCTATTCGTCAAATAATTGTTTACACAATAGTTTTCAACACTGATAATAATCATAAATATTTCTTGAGCATCAGATCATCATATTATAGTGATTTCTGAAGGATCATGTGACACTGAAGACTGGAGTAATGATGATAAATTCTGCTTTGATCACAGGAATAAATTACACTTTACTATATATTCACATAGAAAACAGTTATTTTTAAATTGTCATAATATTTAACAATATTACTGTTTTGTTGTATTTTTAATCAAATAAATGCAGCCTTGGTGAGCAGAAGAGACTTATTTTAAAAACATTAAAGGGTACCTATCATGGTATTTTGAAAATTACCTTTCATGTAGTGTGTAACATAGATCTAAGTGAACAAAAACATCCTGCAAAGTTTTAAATATGAAAGTTCACCGTATACAAAGTTATTGTCTCTCAAAAGTAAGAGTCGACTCTGAGTCGCTGATATGAATCGATAGACGAACGATGCACTTTCGTACGTCACTTGTACAAGTTATTTGAATTCGACACGCCCACTCAGTGCGCGCGCCCAGCAGACAGAAGCCCCTTTCACACAGCACTTTGAACCTGGCAAATTGCCGGCAAATTGCCAGAACGCCTTCTGTGTGAACGCAAACACGACCCGGGATTGATGCCGGGATCTATCCCGGGTTGAGGACCTAGTAACATTGCCGTGTTCAGACCCGGAACGCGCGCTGTGTGAACAAAAGCCAGAACTAATGCCGTAAGGGGGGTGTCATAGTGATGACGCATGTGCCATCGCGCGACTCTGTTGCTCTTAGAAGAAAGTTTGTGTTCGTCATCAGCAAAGAAAGAATGAAAAAATGTCTGCAAACTGGAAAGAAGCAGAGACAGGAGCTCCTCACACTCCGCGCTGAAGCTGCGATCGTTCGCCAGCTCTGTGGAAAGGTGCGCGCGTGCACATGTTTTCGATGCGTACGTTACACGTCTCATCCTGACGTCACGCGGCTTTCCGGGACATTAACGGGATGTGTGTGAACGCACTCACAGATCCCGGCAAATCACTGGCAGTGTGAATGAACCTAAATCAAACAATCCCGGGACAAATGCCGGGTCACATTATCCGTGTATTTTCCGGAATCTCTGTGTGAAAGGGGCTAGAGAAACCTGACAACATCATGTCGACGAGACTCTGTTCTGAAGTGCGAATCAAAAGCAAACTTTTTTTTTCACTGCCCAGGGACAAGCATGTGAAGACTCAGTGGCTAGAGTTTATATTTACAACTATACCACACAAGTATAGCCACCTTGAGCTGTGTTCGCGTTATTTTAAAGGGTACCTATTATGGCATTTAAAATGTTCCTAATATTGTTCTGGGAGTCCCCAACAACAGTTTTACAAGCATGCAATGACAAAAAACACTTTTGTTGTCTTATAATATGCATTTATTTTTACCTGATTTGCTCACCGACTCCCATATGAATCGTTTAGCGAGTCATTTTTCCAAACCCCGCCTTTGCGTGACGCTAATCTGTGGTGATATGTTAGACACCCAGCCGACGGGGTGTCATTGGTTGTTGCGCTAGATCTTACCCAGATACAACAGTGCTATTTTCTGATTGGCTAACAACACCAGACGAACAACACCCGAGGAGACCAGGGTTGCCAGGTCTGCACAACAAAACCAGCCCAATTGCTCATCAAACTAACCCAATCACGGCCAAAAATATTCAAATAGCGTTCCCGGGTGTTTCCTCAATAACAATCATGTTCCAGTGGATAAAACAATCGCGTCAACCAGCGTGCACTACACAAACAACCCGCGGAAACAGTGCAGGCATACGGACCTGGCAACACTGGAGGAGACGCGCGTGAATCCTGCCGGTTCCACAGTGAGTGAGTTTTGGGCACTGCGGCATATTAAATATATTACAAATAGTTTTTCAGCGTGAGAAATACAATGTGTGGCCGGAGAGCGTGACAAAAGACAGAAATGAGTGACTGTCACGCTCAATGCGTGATGCGTGACACTCGAGAGCCCTGTGACAACTCCATTAACAACGACAAACACTTCACATATTTCAATACAATTGACATTGAAGACCTAAGTTAGCTGCTAGAAGCTGCGCTGTGCCTGTGCGTACACAACACACAAAATAATTATAGAACATGATACAAACACAAAAGCAACAGCCTACTTACAGATTGTGATTCGGAGAAGGAAGCTGATCCAAATAAACTCGGTACTGAACCTCCCTCCTTCAGTATCAGCCGGCTCGCAAATTCATACTTTATAGCATTTAGGTTTGTGAAGCAATCATCTTCAAAATGACGCGAACACAGAACAAGTTCGGGCTATAATACTTCTGTGGTATAGTTATGAACTGTAGCCACTGTCTTCAAATGCTCCTCACTGGGCAGATGAAAAAAGTTTGCTTTTGCGTCGCACTTCAAAACACAGCAGCGTCTCGTCGACATGATGTTTTCCCTGGTGTCTCCTAATGCAATGAGTGGGCGTATCTTATTCAAATAACTTGGACAAGTGACGTACGAAAGTTAGAGAAAATGCATCGTTCGTCTATCGATTCATATCAGCGACTCAGAGTCGACTCTTACTTTTGAGAGACAATAACTTTGTATACGGTGAACTTTCATATTTAAAACTTTGCAGGATGTTTTTGTTCACTTAGATCTATGTTACACACTACATGAAAGGTAATTTTTAAAATTCCATGATAGGTACCCTTTAATGACGATCGCTTCACAAACACAAATGCTTTCATTTCATCAAATGATTCGCGAGTCGGCTGATACTGAAGGAACGTTCAATACCAAGTTTATTTGGATCAGCTTCCGCCTCCGAATCACAACCTGTAAGTACTATTAATAATCGTTGCTTTTATGTGTGTGTGTGTGTGTGTGAGAGAGTGAGAGTTACGCTCAGCAGCTTCTAGGTCTCCAATGTCATTTTTTTTGTTTTTTGAAATATGTGAAATTATGTGAAGCGTATTGTAGTACTGCAGTGCTTTATCAATAAGTTTAAGACAACAAAAGTGTTTTTTGTCATTGCATGCATGTAAAACTGTTGTTGGGGACTCCCAGAACAATATTAGGAACATTTTAAATGCCATAATAGGTACCCTTTAAAAATCTTACCGTTCTAAAACTTTTGACTGTAGTGTATGCATCCATAATATAACAACAACACACACACACACAACACACACACACACACACACACACACACACACACACACACACACACACAACACACACACACACACACCACTCAGTCAGTCTCTCTTTCACACACACACACACAACACACACACACACACACACACACACACACACACACACACACACACACACACACACACACACACACGCTGATGGCCGTTGGAACTGTGGGAGACTAATTGCGGTGGGAATAACAATGAACAATTGCTCTGGTCAAGTCAGACATTCCTGAACTTTCCTTTGTCTGATCCTCAGAACCGCATGTTCAGCAGAGACTGAGACTCGAGACAGAACTGCAGTGATGAAGATGAAGAAGCGAGTGTGTTCTCGTGTGTAAATCTGCGAGACGTTCCAGATCTGCTCAAACACACGGAGAACAGTCAAACCAAACATCACTCACACACCAGATATCACTCCACTAGTGCAGGACTCTAGCTCAGTTATGCTAATGAGGAGAGCAAAATAAAGTTATAATATTATACCTAAATATTCTTCATACAGTGACTAAAACTTATAAACCAAAAATGATTGGGACACTTTGAGCTGATGATGATTTGCTGGTGTTTTTTCTTTAATAACTAATGCTCTTTTTACACACAGACTGAACAACATGAAGCATTGTGGGTAACTGGTTGAGCTAAACTGGTGTGTGTGTGTGTGTGTGTGTGTGTGTGTGTGTGTGTGTGTGTGTGTGTGGTGTGTGTGTGTGTGTGTTACAGAAGCTCAGGAACGCCTGGAATCTCCCGCTCATCAGATTCTCATCCGATCAGAAGTTCTTGTTAGACCAGTTTCTGAGTCTCTGAAAGCTCAGGTTATAAACATGCGAGACTCGTTTCCTGAGACTGAGATCATGACCGGAGACGTTAAGGGTTAAATTATGGACTTTTCTCGTTGATTTTTATATGATTTAACAGCTATTATCAATGCAGCCGAATATCTCTATCAGAGCGGCTGCTAAACGGCTGAAACGTAAAGGTTTTCCTGGGAAAATCTTGACATTTCTGTGGAATGTGAATGTCTAAATCCTGAACCTCATTTCAACTATTAAATTCATTAAAAAGTAACAGAAACAAATACACAAAAAGTTAGTGGTGCAGTCCTTGTTTTGTTTTGGTATTTACAATGTAAGATATATGCACATATTAGTGTTATAGTATATTTATATTTTATACACTGAGATTTACAGGAACATGCATAGACAAAAAAAGGATTTGGTTGCAAAACCTAAGTAGGCGTTTTCTGCAGTGACTAACAATAGTGTGTGTGTGTGTGTGTGGAGGAGAGAGAGAGAGAGAGTGTGTGTGTGTATGAGAGAGAGAGAGAGAGAGTGTGTGTGTGTGTGTGTGTGTGTGTGTGTGAGAGTGTGTGTGTAAGTGAGTGTGTGTGTGTGAGAGAGAGAGAGTGTGTGTGTGTGTGTGGTGTGTGTGGTGTGGTGTGTGTGTGTGTGAGGTGTTTGTGTAGTGAGTGGTGTTGTAGAGAGAGTGGTGTGTGTGTGTGAAAGTGAGGTTGTGTTAGTGGTATTTTGTAAACTAATTCTGACACACACACACACGTTTGTTTTTGTGACTTATGAGGACATTCCATAGGCGTAATGGTTTTTATACTGGACAAACTATATATTCTATCCCCCTACACTGCCCCTGTCCCTAAACTACCCTTACAGGAGACATGCTGCATTTTTACATTTTTTAAAAAACATTGTTTTTTATGTTTTTTAAGCTATTTGAAATATGAGGACTCGTGCAATGTCCTCAAATATCACGTGTAAGTTGTAATACCAGTGTAATACCCATGTCATTATACACATTTGTGTCCTCATATATCACAAAAACAAGCACACACACACACACACACACACACACACACACACACACACACTATATCGAAGGAACAGCTTATGAATATTAATTAGGTCGCGCTGACGTTTTGAAAAACGTCATGGAGCGTCTACTCACCAAACGTCATTAATATTAATTGTGCCAACCCCCTTCTACAGAGTTAATTCGCTCTCAGTAGCACCCGCCCACCAGCGCCAGTCTCTTAGCCAATCAGTGAAGCCGAGCGCCAAAGTGTGTAATTAATATTCATGAGGCAATGCTTCGTCATAATATGACTGTAACGCTCGGACAGTAGAAAGTGAATGAAGGGGGAGGGGCGAACGGGGACGCGCATCGGGAACTTCAGCCACAGCTGAACAAGCGCAGAAAGTGAACGATATTAAACCTGGACAGTAACAAACCCTGTGTGAGATACAGTATGGTGAGTACAGGTGATTCTTCTGTTCAATAAGCGGATGACTTACAGAATGATATACTTTATTATCATGTTTATACAGATGATATCAGTTATGAACTGCGCGAGCGTGTCGTATTGACATTGAAGCAGGTTTTTCCTCCTCAGGTTGTTTTGAAAGCGTGAATGTTTTACGGTTTACGACACAGAAAGGTTATCTGGCGAGGAAAATAACTTTAAAAATGCCCTTCATTTGTATTACCAGTCACTCGCTGTTATTAGTCGTATTATTGTTGATCAGTTCAGGGATTATTTTAGAGGTCTTTACATGTCAGTTCTGTCTGTTTACAATAAACAGCGCAAACTTCCTTCTTCATTAGTTTAGCATTTACTGGTGACATCAGCTGTCGGATGAAGTTTCGATTAACCGCCGATGTTTTTTTGGTCAATCGATCAAACACTATTATAGATAGAACAGGGGATTTTAAACCTTGAGACACACACACACACACACAACACCCACAACACACACAGCACACCCACAGGGAACCAATTGATCGTATGGTTGTGGTTTGCTATTGGTGGATCTCATGTGATTGACAGGTTGCCCCGCCCTCGTGCCAGTAAACACGTCATCAGAGAAGAGAGTTATTTTGATTGAAGATTACAAGGCTCATGAATATAAAATGATCTGCATCTATAAATCATTTATAATAAATACTGCAGTATTTGATAAAAAAATAGGAAAGTCAGTTTTGGTTTCATGGCTGGTATAGGTTGCAACTACGCTTGTAATCCTGAAGAGCTTCTTTGTCTATTTAAATGCATTATGAAAGTATCCAGGAAAATCCCATTGGCTTTCTCCATAGGGGAAAATGGCTTAAAGGGATAGTTTAGTCCCAAAAATTAAAAATATCTCATTATTGACTCACCCTCAAGCCAACCGTGTTTATGACTTCTTTCAGCCAAACACAATCAGAGTTATATTAATAATATCCTGCGTTCCCAGCGTTATAATGGCAGTGAACAGAGCCGGAGATTTTGAATCCATCATCATAACAGTAATCCATACGCCTGCAGGTTAATAAGCCTTCAGAAGATAAATATACATATTTATAACTTTATTAACTATAATCATTGGCTTCAGGTAACGGCCATACAGAAGTCTAGTTCATTAAAAGAGTGACCTCTGACCCGACACATGAGGAGTGACCTCTGTCCCGACGTATGACCTCTGACCTGACCCAACACGTGACCTCTGACCCTACGTATTACAAGTGCCCTCTGACCCGATGCTTGATGAGTGACCTCTGACCTGATGCATGACCTCTAACCTGACGCATGATGAGTGACCTCTGACCCGACAAATGACCTCCGACCCGACGTACGACAAGTTACCTCTGACCCGACGCCTGATGAGTGACCTCTGACCTGACACACGATGAGTGACCTCTGACCCGACACATGACTTCTGACCTGACCAATCTTGCATAATTTCTACTTATTTTTAAATGAAGTCTTTGTAATGTGAATCTGTCGCTCTTGTTTGTGTGTAAACGCTTAAAGTCTTCGTTTAACAGATCATCATCTGAACATGTGCTATTGCTCAGGAGATTCTGGTGCAGTTACTCGTCATCATGATGGAGATGCTGGTTCAGGCTTCGGGGTTTTAGTTAAAGTGCACTATTGTGTTATTTTAACGGTTCTTAGTTTAGTTTAGAGTCTCCTAGCAGATGTAGAGTCATAAACACTTTAATATCCTCATAATCTTCTCCACTGCATCATCATCTCTTCTCTCTCAGTGTCTGACACACTTCCATCAAGGATTCAGTCTCTCTAAGCCCCGCCTCTCTGAGAGATGCTCTGCTGTGATTGGTCAGAAAGCAAACACTCATTATCATATCTGAATCTCACAGTAACGATGGCGTGTGTTTTACCGTATCCATCTCAGAAAACAGCGTCTTCTCGACACGAACCAAACTCTCCCAGTCTCAGATACACTAGTGTTTGAGGGCGGAGCTAAGAGACGCTGCTCAGCCAATCAGGAGCACAGGCTTTATTTTCATGATTGAGCTTCATGTTCCAGTGTTTCAGGTTTGTGGGCATTTACACACACACACACACACACACACCACACACACACACACACACACACACAGACACACACACACACACACACACACACACACACACACACACACACACACACACACACACACACACACACACACACACACACACACACACACTCTCACACACACACACACTCTCTCTCACATCACACACACACACACACACACACACACACACACACACACACACACACACACACACACACACACACACACACTTCTCTCTCTCTCACACACACACACACACACACACACACACACACACAGTTTGATGACCTCATTTCCTGTGCAGCCACTTGTTGATGTTCTTGTTATTGGTCCTCTGGGGAGCGTCTCAAGGTTTCTCAGGAAAGAATCTGAGTGTGTGTGTGAGATAGAGTGAGTGTGTTTTGTGTGTGTGTGTGTGATAGAGTGAGTGAGTGTGTGTGTGAAAAAGAAAAATGAGAGAAAATGACCATTAAAGTGTACGGTCCAGCTCCAGTGGCATTTCCATCTCAATGAATGTAATTACAGTAAAACATAAACAGAAGCTGTTGACGGTCCTAGAATAGTCCTGGTCATCATCCGTCATGTTCTGTGAGATTCTCCTCTGTCATCGAGTTTCTTCTGTAATATATTAATATAATCAGATTATCTTTGAGCTGAAGATAAATCAGGCGTGGCTTCATAACCCATAGTTCTGTGTAAACGCTATTAATACACTCGCTATTTATAGATCCGCCATTACAGCAGAGGAAGCGTGTGTGTGTGTGTGTGTGTGTGTGTGTGTGTGAGTTAAAGCTCTCAGTTATTATTGAGATTATTTAATTAATAAAAAGTCCAACTGTTTATATAAAGTCTGAGTTATGTGCTAATGTGCTAAACTAGCAGAACATGACATTTCATTACTCTCCTTCATTTCTGTTCAAATCTGTGTTATTATATCAAATATTAAAGGAGAGATTCAGCAAATATGATATTTTCATACAGTGAAAGCAGAAAAAAAATTTCACTGAAAATTGGCTTATGCATTATTGTTATGATTTTTTTTTTAATGGTGCTTTTAGGATTATTTTTGTTCTTTTTAGAGCTTGGCCGACAATTTAAACTGTTGTTGTATTTTTAATGGACGACAATTAAATACATGATATTTTTTTCAGCTTAATCAAAACATAATAGTGAGTAAATGAGACTTTCATGCTATTGGCTGATCTCACGTGAGTGACAGGTTGCCCCGCCCACATCATCCAAGTGTTATTCTGATTCAAGATTATTAAAACAATAATTATGTGTAATGATAAATCATCTAGAATAAGCAAACAGGTCGTTGAGATCCTGTAATCTTGCTAATAATTTATCAAAAAAACGAAATCTGAGTATTGGATAAAGGTTCAAAATTATTGGTTCAAAATTATTTTTTCATTGTGTTTGCGTATTAGATGGGGAAAATGACACAGGGATTTATGGATATCTACTTTTGTTATCCTGTAAATCAGAATATACTGTCAACAGCCTTAAAAAATAATTTTCGCCATGTTTTTTGGAATAAAATGTTATATAAATCAGGCTAGGAATAATATATTTACAAATCCCTCAGTAAATGTCTTCATAATATAACTAGGCACACGACTGGAGAGTTAGGTGTGTATATGTGCGACTGAAGAGGAGAGTTACGAGAGAAAAGTCATTTTGAGAAAACGGGCTTTTAAGATTTAGCATCAGCCAATGAGATCGCGCATTTAGAGTTAATCCCCCTTTTACTTTCACGATTGGCTGCTGATAAACAGGAAATGACCATATTTGGATCGACAGTGTTGTGCAGGAGAGAGAGAGAGCTTTCTAACGGTGTGTGTGATGATCTAAAACGCCAACTTTTGATGAATTTATGAGAAATCTACAGACGCAGAATGAGACGCTAACTGTAGTAGCGTTTAGTCCACTGTCTATAATAGCCGAATTTAGAGATCACTTTTTTTTTTCTACCGACTACCGACAACTTTGATTGGTTAACGTTGATACGGTCAAACGGTCATCGGTTAACATCCCTAATTTGATTGTACAGCACTTTGTGTCAACATTGAGTTGTTGAAAGTGCTTAATAAATAGTAGAAAGTAAGAATAAACACACTAGAATTGTCCATTGTTGATTTGGTGTGGACTTTAAGCAGGAACTCAGATCTCAGATGAGTCTCTCGTGGGTTAAACGCAGTGTTCTGCTGGTCATGTGAAGTAGGGCTGTTGTTGCCAGTGTTCCCAGTGAGAGCTTGGCACGGCCGGATCGTGTCCCGGCACAGAAACACCAGCTCAAACTGGGCCGTGGCGGAGAGATGGGATGCAAACACACTCTCAGATCCACCGCTTCAGGATTCCCGCGATATTCAAGCCTATAAAACAAAAACTACATTACATTAATGCTTTTATCCACATCAACTTGCATTGCATTTAAATATACACTACCGTTCAAAAGTTTGGGGTCGGGAAGATGTTTAATGTTTTTAAAAGAAGTCTCTTCTGCTCACCAAGGCTGTGTTTATTTAATTAAAAATATAGTGAAATATTATTATAATGTAAATCAGCTGTTTTCTATGTGAATATATAGTAAAGTGTAATTTATTCCTGTGATCAAAGCTGAATTTATCATCATTACTCCAGTCTTCAGTGTCACATGATCCTTCAGAAATCACTATAATATGATGATCTGATGATCAAGAAACATTTATGATTATTATTACAATTGAAAACAGTTGAAAGTTCAAGAGAAAACCATTTAATTAAAAAAGAAATATTTTGCATTACTATAAATGTCTTTACTGTCACTTTTGATCAATTTAATGCGTCCTTTCTGAAGAAAAGTATTAATTTCTTTTTTTTAATCGTATTGACCGCAAACTTTTGAACGGTAGTGTGCATTGATTTTATTTAATTCAATTCAATTTCACATTTATATTTATAGCACTTCTCACAATACGTATCAAGCACCTTTACAGAAAATGTATGATTAGCTAAAAATATATTAATTTAAACAATGTATGAACCTAAAGGTGCTCTAAGCGATGTCACGCGTTTTTAAGGCCAAAACATTTTTTGTCACATACAGCAAACATCTCCTCACGATCCGCTAGCTGCCTGTCCCCTGAACACACTGTAAGAGACGCGGTCTCTGCGGACACCCCAGGCTCCACAAACGGCTACAAAAACAAACTCTAGCGACCCGCTCTACGAAACATAACAAACTGTTCCAGCCAATAACCGACAAGAATGGTTTGGGGGCGGGGTTTGAGGGGTTAGTGTGCGGATGAGGAGGAGGGAGGGTCTAGCTAGCCTCCGTTTTGTTTGACAATAGTTCGAACGTCAACAAGAAGTGACGTCACCCAGGATCGCTTAGGCTACGTTCACACTGCAGGCTGAAACGACCCAATTCCGATTTTTTTGCCCCTATGCGACCTGTATCCGATCTTTTCATGACAGTCTGAACGACACAGATCCGATCTTTTCAAATGCGACCCAGGCCACTTGGGTATGTGGTCCAAATCCGATACGTATCCGATCTTTTGAAATGCGACCTCAATCTGAACGGCCAGGTCGCATGTATCCGACCCGCACGCCGTTGATATGCGACAAACGTCATAATTCTGCGTTGAAGTAGGCAGGGAATGAGAAGATAAACAAGTTAGCTATCGTACGATAGCACCGATAGCACGCACCTGTCAATACACTCCAACGCGTTGCACTGTTATGGTCCGCCACAGACGTGTCTCTTCCCGTGAGTTAATCGAAGGCGCTCAAACGCTCTCCTCCTTCTTAATTTTCTTCTTAAAACGAAAAGATTGTAATTGTGCTGGCTCTGTTGGGAAAATAACTTTAATATTGCTAAACGAGCTCCACTGTTGACATTCATGTTTAGGTACTTCCGCAAACAGCAAGTGACGTCGTTGACCGTTGAGTACTCTTCTGCGCATGCGGGTCACTTCTGGGTCATTTCACGTTCACACAGGAGATTACTAAAGGTCGCATTTAATTAGAAATGTGAACGGCCTTGCAAAAAAATCAGATTTTTTCAAAAAATCGGAATTGAGCATTAAGCCCTGCAGTGTGAACGTAGCCTTTAAGCTTAATGCAGAAACAATGATCTCACTGAAGTAAAGCATACATGCTTATTAACAAATGATTAAAACAATACTATATATCCTATATATCTAAATATCCTCTATATATACATGAAAAGTTCATGCAATTTTCCCCTTCATGCAAAAAAACCAATGCATTAATTTCACTAGAGATGCGACACAATTTCAGCAACAGAAAATATATTCGTCTGAAATATTTACTATATAAATAGATAGTATATAAATTCTTACTGAAAACAATCAGTGTTTCAACCACGGAAATATGTCAATAAAACAGCGTTTAATGTGCATATCTCACGTAATGTCTCATTAATCATGTGCATATCTCACATAATGTCTCATTTAACCTCAGGAAAGCATTTCAATGACCATAAACTCGATAGTTTTAAGAATGACGTTTGAATAGATACATGCACTTTATTCATTATATTATTTCATGCTGTCTTCAACACAGGAAAGATGTGTGTGGATAAATGTTGACTAAAGGTGTGTGTGGTGTGTGTGTGTGTGTGTGTATGTGTTGTGTGTGTGTGTGCGTGTGTGTATGTGAGAGAGTGTGTGTGTGTGTGTGTGTGATCATGAATATATTTCCTTGCCGCCTGTAGAACCAGTTTAACCGTGTCCAGTGTGACCCATTTACAGGACCTGAGAGAGACACTCGGCACGCTGTAGCCTACTTACACACAGCTATATATACACCAGCACACACTCATCTGGAAGAGTGATGATGAAATTAATGTGTGTGTGTTTACGGCTTCATTTGTCACGCTCGTTCTCCGATTACAGTTAGTGTTGCTCATACTGGGTTAAATGCAGTTATCTAATCAACTACTTGGTCTTGATTGGCTGGTTTCGGGATCACCTGATGTGTGTTTACATACACTGTATTCATGTTGTAGACTGTGTGTGAATCATATACAGATCTGTGACTGGATGCAGAATGAGCTCTTCTATAAACTCAATCATATGAACCGTTTAACATCATCTCAGCGTTAAATACTGGAGCACATCCACATCTGGAGCTGTTCAGAAACATGTGTTTGTGCTGTGTGTAACTCATTACAAGTTATGTAATCAGATTACTTTTTCCAAGTAACTAGTAAAGTAACGCATTACTTTTAAATTTACAGCAAAATATCAAATTACTTTTTCAAATAAGTAACGCAAGTTACTTTCTTTTCACATTTATTGACTGAACCGCTCGTGTTGAGAACAAATATGAGTAAATGCTGAGACGTTGTGTGTGTGTGTGTGTGTGTGTGTGTGAGAACATGATGGCTATTGCCGTTCTAGACTAAATATGAGCATGCGTTTACTAATCTCTCTTGCACAAAAAAGTTTCGGTATTCCTCAAAATGAATACAATCAGTGAATGCAAAATCAGAATAATACACAAACCTCCAATAATTAAATATGTTAAATAAAACAAATATTTTTATGCATTTAATCTCACTTTATTGACCAATGTACTTGTTGCTGATCTTCGATAATTCAGTTAAAACATAAGCAAGAATTATTTTTTGTTTTTATTGGTGAAGAGAACTTTTAGAACCTTTTTAGAAAAAAGAACTTTTTTGTTATTAAAAAAAAAAACAAGCCCAGCCCAGATGAGAAAAACTAACACAAAAGTAACGCAACACATTACTTTTCTTAAAAAGTAACCAAGTACACAATAAGTTACTTTTTAAGGGAGTACCGCAATGTTGTTACCACACACACACACACACACACACACACACACACACACACACACACACACACACACACACACACACACACACACACACACCATAAGTACATGATGTATCGAAGAAAAGAATATGACACTGAAGGACGGAGAAGGAGAGAGAGGAGAGAACGAGTGCGAGACAGAGCTTCATTACACACGTGCAGCGGAGAAATGAGTTTCCCTCGGACACACACACACACACACACACACACACACACACACACTGAGACAGAAGCACTTCAGCTAGAGAAAGCGCAGCAGACTGACGGACACACACATCAGTATCAGTGACACAGAACCAACGACATGCAGGATTTAACATCAGGTATGTGATAAAAGAAGAACCGTGTGTGTGTGTGTGTGTGTGCTGTGAAAGGTTGTGTGTGTTTACAGGAACTAGTTCAATCTTAGTCCAATCATTCTCTCGCTAAAAAGACTAATTGTTTAAAGACTAAATAAAGAATCAACTTTTCTTGAGATGTTTCTCCTAATATTCCTAAATCGTAATAAATCAGATTGGGTGTTTTTCAGTGTAAACACACACTCGACGGACGCGTTTGACCATCGCAGCTTCACACACGTGACGCAGCAGTAGAAAAATGTGACGCTGAAGTTAAAATACGTTCAATTTTTGTCTCAAAATCTCGGACGAGATCCTGATCTGGAGTTTTTAACCGGAACACAACAGTGTGGTGTGTGTGTGTGTGTGTGTGTGTGTGTGTGTGTTGGTAACCGGAGAGTTTATAAAATGAAAGTGGAGCATCTCAGAAAAGCTTCTTCTGTTTGGTATCTCAGTGAATCTGAGATCTCTTCTGAAACGAGACATTACTCTGGAGAAAAACATGCATAACTCGCTGTACTTCTGTATTGTGATGAACTTCAGTGTGGGAAAATGCTAATGCGAGTGCATGTGACTCCAGGCTAAAGCCTCATTGTTCTCCATTTAATCTCAGTGTTGTTTTGGAGAGAATGTCAGATTTGTCAGAGGAAAGTAGGAGGCAGAAACGTCTCTGTTTCCTGTAATGTGTGTGTCGTACGCTGATGATGATCCGTGTATTTCTGTGAGACGGAGACGTGTGTTTAAGGACGAGATCTGTGATCCTGTGTAAAGCGACTCAAACACTGACCTCGTCAAACATGAACCACTTGCAGTCAGTGGTTTATTATATTTACATTTATTCAAAGTCCTTACAAATGAGGAACACATGCATTTATTCATGGAGCAGAATAGCAAGACTAGATTATAGTAGTGTTTGTGTTAGTTTAGCAGTTTCTGATCATCATATGCAGGTTCTGACACTGAGGAACAGAGACTCGTCTGGAAAATGACATTGTGCTTGGAAGCTTGGAGACCGCAGTAATCCTAGACTTAGATTTAAAGTTTTATTCATGTTTCTATTTTTATGATGAATGATTCACAATAATTTACATTATAATCAAAAATGTTTGTCTTCATGATATTGTCTTAAAGTCCCTCTGTAGTCAATAATAATATCCCTTAAAACTCATCTCTAGCCTAGTTTCCATCCACTCGTCAATGGAATTATCTGAAGTTCGGTAAATAAACTCATGTGAATAAAGCTGGTGAAAGTGTGTTTCCATCCAACGGCTTTAAAGCGGATAAAACCTGTGTGTAATGACGTCACATGCTGTTTTGCGATCAAATTGGTATATCGAATTGATTTGAGGCATTTTAAGGTGTTTCCATTCATTTTCGCACAACATTCAAGCAAACATTTGCGAACAAAGTTTTGCTAGACAGAATGGATCGCGCCGTAATAACGTTTCCATCAGCGTTTATCGCATAAGCCGTATATCCATCAAGATCAAATCCCATGAGACCGAACGCATTTCATTTGAGTCGATATTCATGACATTCAATCGAATTTTACTCTTTCCATAAGACATTTTTCACTTAATGCGGATAAACACGTGTGGATGGAAACATGGCTACAGATCATCAACATTATATATTAAAAACATTTTCCTCGATGCCTTAAAATATCTTGAATGTAACTCGACACCCTTGCCTCATTTAGTATGCGTGGTTCTATGAATATGCAAATGAGCCCCGCCTCACTCACTCACTCACTCACTCAGAGATCCACTGGTTGACGATCACACGTTGATCTGATTGGTTACTGTAGTTTGTGACGTCAGAAACACCAGCGATTTCAGTGTTTTTGAGACTGTCTTTGGTTCACTGCAGTTTTAAGCAGAAAATACTCAGCAATGCTGTCGACTTATGAACTTACACATGATTGTCTTAAAGCATATTAAAATATAGACATATAAACAACATTAAAAGCTGGATTTTCACATTTAAAATAACAGTTTGCTCCACCTCTCGTCCGCTAAGGCTGTTGGTTAAAGGTTAAATGTGTTATTTCTGCTCCATCAAAGGAATCATAATCAAAAAACTTGTTTAACCAGTTTGAAAAATCATTAATTGAGCCGTTGTGAAACACAGAAGTAAAACACAGCGTTTCCCCTCGACATTCTGGATTATGTAAACGGAAACGCAGATGTTGTGAACGGTTAGATTTAATCAGCTTTAGTGCTCGTATTGTTTGAAACTGTCGAGACAGATCATAGGATTCATTAATCTAATCAAGATTAACCCCATATGAGCTAATGCTAATGATTAGCATGAGCCCTCGCAGGACTGTCTCATCTACAGTCAAACCAAAGTTTATTCACACACCTTCAACATTTCTCACATTATCAGTTTATTCTCTCTATATAAAATGGTAATAAATATGAGCAGAACTCAGAGTTATGAACTCAGTGGATATTTGACAGGTTTTGTCCGTCCTTCTGTTAGACTCTCACACATGAATTATGTTGAATATCTGTCAGCTGTTAAATTTAACTACACAATTAGATAATACCAGTTTAGCTCAACCAGTTACCCACAATGCTTCATGTTGTTCAGTCTGTGTGTAAAAAGAGCATTAGTTATTAAAGAAATTTTATACTGATATGAGGATTTTTTGTGTACGTCACAGTTTACTTTATGTTGCTCTCCTCACTTGTCTATAGTGTCCTGCACACACTAGTGTGCTGATATCTGGTGTGTGTGAGTGACGTGTGGTCTGACTGTGTGCAGGGTTTCTGAGCTCCTGGGTCGTCAGCCATGATCCAGTCTCTCCCCAGTGACCACACAGCACCAGGCCTGATGGGGGCGATGGGAGCCGTCAGCACCATGAAGCCCAATCACATCACCTATCCCGCCCGAGACAGCATAGAGGTCAGTACTAACTTCCGCAAGGGAACGCCGGGATCGGGACGCCTGTTATCGGACGCGCCGCAGGCCGGGAGTCGAACCCCGTCCAGCAAGAGGAGAGGCTTCGCCGGCAGAGCCCGAGGCTTCGGCACGCGCTCGTATTCCCACGAGGACCTGATACGGGACTGGAAGGATAACCAGTGGGATGTGGGAATGGCTGGAGTGGACGGGCCTCCGAAACTGGTTCCTGTGTCTGGACAGTTAGAAAGGGTGAGAAGAAACTCTTACGCCTCTTAAAAGCCCTCGTCCGCTCCTAACAATGCTGACCTCAAGACCTCTTTTAAGGGTTAAGATGCTTTCTGAATTACTTTTTTCTTTACTAGGATTTTTTCTAGAGTAAACGCCCACATTTCTAAGAATTTTCTTAGAATTTTGTCACTCTTTTCATTAAGATTCCTTATGAATACGGGCCCTGCTGTATTTTTATCAGTGTTTACATGCTAATGCTCCCGTTTCTCATCATCTCTGACTCTGTTTTCTCCCAGAATGCTCAGCAGGCCATAATCAGACCCACTGCCTTCAAACCCGTGATTCCCAGGAGCCGTAACGCCGTGCAGTTCTTGTGTCCGCGGCCCGGCGCCGGCCTCTCGGGAAGCCACGGAAACCTCAGCAGGTTTTCCCCGGAAGACGAGGACATTACGGCCGACAGAACGACGGAGCGACGCAGCTCGTACAGCGGCGCTCGCAACGGCTTATTCAGCCAGTCCTTCAGCATGACGGAAACGGCTCGCGACTCGCTAGCGAATCTCCCGGCGTATCACCAGAGCGAGGCCAGCAAAGCTCACGCACACTCCAACTCCGACAGCGGGCGGTCCTCGTCCAGCAAGAGCTCGGGGTCTCTGGGATGCCGAGGACAGACGATGCTGTCGGATGTGGGATCGGGAAGACCGTCGCCGCCGCCCGTCGAGGTCTACGAGAGCATCATGCGGGATCTGGAGGAGAAGCTGAGAGAGAGAGATCAGGAGCTGCAGCGACTCCGGGAAAACCTGGATGAGAACGAGTCCGCCATCTGTCAGGTGTGTGTGACCGCTTCATCTCTTTAGGACCAATTAAAGGGTAACTAAACCCCTGGTCAGAGCCTGACTCCACCCACTGGCAATATTTGAAAATGCTGAAAAGTGGGCGGAGCCTAGCGGAGATAGAGGGGATGAACGACGTATACTCTATCCTGATTGTTTTCAATAATTTCAATTCCAACTCCTGACTCACTACAGTGGTTTTGACGAAACAAGATGGTTTTTACACTGCCAATGGCGTGGTAGCTCGTACCAAGAGCATGGTTAGCTGGAACCTGCTTACATCAGCTCTCACCGCTTACATCACGAACCACCGCAAACATCCAATAGGAAAATTCAACTGCAGTAGCCACTGTTCAACCTGAAGAGGCAGCACTCAGACGTTTTTACACCATATATTGTAGAATTAAAACACTTTATACACAAATGTCAAAAAAGTCACTTGAATCAATGAACAGTACTAATAAAGCCCCAGTCTTACAGATCATTAACTAAAAAAAGTTGGTTTAGTGTTTAGTTACTCTTTAAAGCTCCAAAACATGGGCCATTTATACAAAAAATTGAGATGCACACATCATCTGAAAGCTGAATAGACTTTCCAATCCCTCCAGAAAAACGTGATTATGCGATCGCATGATTCAATGCATAATCAGCCAAAGTCTCCATATTTATGCGGGGGCATTTTTTAAATACGCCGCACTTTCGTCGCATAAATTGCCGATTTCCGCACACATGATTTCATAATCCCCGATTTTCAAATCACTTTCTCTCTTTCATCAAACCGCAGTTTTTGCAAGTTCCCGCAGTTTCATCGCATAAAATTGCATGAATATCCGCATATTCCATCGCATTTTTTAAGAAAATGTGCCGCATAATCAAGGATTTTTGCCCACAACAATCTGACTTTCCATTAATGTGTGGTTAGTTAGGATAGGATAACATTTGGACGAGATACAACTATTGAAAATCTGGAATCTGAGGCTGCAAAAAAATGTAAACATTGAGAAAATCTCCTTTAAAGTTGTTCATTTATGTTGGCGATTCACTCACAATAATAAATGTTTTATATATTTAGGATAGGAAATTTACTAAATATCTTCATGGAACATGATCTTTACTTAATATCCTAATGATTCTTGGCATAAAAGAAAGATCGATAATTTTAACCCATATAATGTATTGTTGGGTATTGCCACAGATAAACCCGTGTGACTCTTGACTGGGTTATGATCCTGGGTCACAAATCATGATGACTCATGAGTGTTTGCTCTAAATCTGTGCAGATTTGACTTACACACAAACTTCTCCAGCAAAGTGAGTAAACATAATGAGTAACACGCTCAATCGGCTCGTGATTTGACAGCGTTTCCCGCCACAGTTTAATTTGACCCGCATTTGGCAGGTGTTCATTTCAAACCCTGATCCAAACTTAAAACACGTCTAATAGCCGTCAAACACAACCCAGGCGTCTGGGCTAAAACAAGCCTAAATTTGGGCTGTCAGTGAAAATTTTATTAGACGTCTAAACCAGAGCCCAGGAATATAGTCATCAATTACATAAAGAAATGAAACCAAACAGCTTGTAATCACTGGTGACTTTGCTTACATGATGGAATATCAAACATCTCGCAAGTTATTTTGGCAAAAATGACATATAACCAAATTCAAGGTTATTTTGGCTAGAAGTGTGTTACTCATATGCACATATACAGGTGAAACTGGAAAAATTAGTATATCATGCAAAAGTTATAATTTTGATGATTATGGCTTACAGCTTATGAAAACCTCAAATTCAAAATCTCAAAAAAATTTGAATATTACATGAAATCAATAAAAAAAAAGATTTTAAATACAGAAATGTCAGCCCTCTAAAAAGTATAATCATGCATATGTATATAGTTATATATACTAAATATATTAGTTTCACCTTTTAATGTAAATTACTGAAATACATGAACTGTTGCATGATATTCTAATTTTTCGAGTTTCACCTGTAGATTAAACACGTGATAGTCATGTGCACGGCGTCAGCGTTTCCACAGACGTTTTTAAAGTTTACACAGAGATGATAATAACATTGTAAACAATTTTTAAAACTTGCACCTTAGAACTTATTTCAAAGTTTGTGTTCTCGAGCAACAAACACTGTTGTGTGTAAATAAACGTCCAGAACACATTAAAAGCTTCAGTTTTCTGTTAGAACGGTGTCGTGTAAGTTAATAACTAATGATCTTTACAACGGAAGTGAATCAATCAGAAACTAACTTTATCTGGACAATAACTTATTCTAGATCTGCTGTAAAGCCTGAACTCTCTGTTACTGTAATCTCCTGTTATCACTGTAAAGCTGCTGGGAGGAAATCTATATTGTTAAAGGAGTAGTTCACTTTTAAAACAACTTTTGCTGATAATTTGCTCACCCCCATGTCATCCAAGATGTCCATGTCTTTCTTTCTTCAGTGGAAAAGAAATGAAGGTTTTTGATGAAAACATTCCAGGATTTTTCTCCATATAATGGACTTCAATGGGACCCAAACGGCTCAAGGTCCAAATGACAGTTTCAGTGCAGCTTCAAAGGGCTTTAAACGACACCAGACGATGAATAAGAGTCTTATCTAGCCAAACCATCACTCATTTCAAAAAATAAAAACAGTTTAATTATTATTAGCACAAATGCTCGCCTTGCTCTGTTAAATGAAGGAGACTTGACTCATAGCCGGACTATAGTTAATCTAGACGGTGAAATGACGACTGTTGCTTGCTGGGTAGTTTCTAACAGAGTATATGCTTGTGTGTGTGTGTGTGTGTTGGTTTAGGTGTACGAGGAGAGGCAGAAGCGCACAGAGCTGGAGATGGAGGAGTTCAGACAGACGTGCGCCGCTAAGATGCAGAAAGCGTCCCATAAAGCCCAGCGTGAGCATCAGCTCCTGCAGATCCAGGTGTTCCAGCTCCAGCAGGAGAAGAAGAAGCAGAGCGAGGACATGACGCAGATCCTGCAGGAGCGGCAGAGACTCGAGGAGCGCTGCGACTCCTACGAGCGCGAGCACACACACCTCGGGCCCAGACTCGAGGAGAGCGAGTGGGAGGTGAGCAGGAGTCCGGTTAGGAGCAGAAGTGGCGAGGGTTTCACTGAGGGTGTATTCACACCAGGAAAGTCCGATAGTTCACTTGCTTTGGTCCGGATTAAATAAAAAATTTTTGGTACGGTTCACTTTCACACTGCTCTTTTTGCAAGTGAACCAAAATTTTTAAACAAAACCACTGTGCTAAGGCCGTCCATTCATTGGACAAAGATTCTCAAGTAGGGAAATCAGGAAGTGCAAAAAAGGCTCAGGGATATTATGGGAGAGGGATATTAAGAGACGCGTGATATTAATGCGTACTAGCACACACACGCAAGGTCTCTCGCGCTCTCCCTCTCTGTCGTGCGCGTATTCAACGAAGCCTATAATATATAAAAATATATATATATTAACGATGAAATACGGACAAAACATGATTTTTTCATAAGCTTGTTAACTCAAAGGCGCAGTGCTTTCTTGCAATTGGGTCGCTTCATGTTCACACCGTAAACAAACCGTACCAGAGTTTGTTTGGAACCGTACCGAGACCACCTCTTCAGCTGGGTCTCGGTTCGGTTGTTTGGTCCGCACCCGAGTTCGATTGCTGTATTCACACTTGCCCAAAAGCTCCGCACCAAGGGGGTAAACGAACTAGAGTTCAATTCAATCGAACCAAACAAGGCAGGTGTGAATACACCCTGAGATTGAGAGACTATGCTCAGGAAAAAAGCTTTGCATTCATTTCTCAGCTGGTTCTAAAACTGCAGTGAAGCCGGTTTAATCTAACCTTTCATAACATCTGCGTTTCCGTTTATATAATCCAGAATGGGGGATTATAGTCGAGGGGAAACGCTGTGTTTTACTTCTGTGTTTCACAACGGCTCAATTAATGATTTTTCAAACTAGTTAAACAAGTTTTTTGATTATGATTCCTTTGATGGAGCAGAAATAACACATTTAACCTTTAACCAACAGCCTTAGCGGACGAGAGGTGGAGCAAACTGTTATTTTAAATGTGAAAATCCAGCTTTTAAATGTTGTTTATATGTCTATGTGGTGTTTTTAATGCGCTTTAAGACAAATAATGTGTAAATTTATAAGTCGACAGCATTGCTGAGTATTTTCTCCTTAAAACTGCAGTGAACCAAAGACAGTCGCTGGTGTTTCTGACGTCACAAACTACCTTGACCAATCAGATCAACGTGTGATCGTCAACCAGTGGATCTCTGAGTGAGTGAGTGGAGGCGGGGCTCATTTGCATATTCATAGAACCGCGAATACTAAATGAGGCAAGGGTGTCGAATTACATTAAAAAAATTTAAGCCATGAAGAATTTTTTTGCAAGGATAAACGTTTAAATATGTCATTTTGGTGATTTAAAGATGAGTTTTAAAGGATACAATTATTGACTACAGGGGGACTTTATTGAAAATGAATCTTGTCGCCTAGACATCAAGAAGTGGAAGTATAAGAAGTAGTGGATAGGGACTAACTGAAATTGTGAGACTATGCTTAGGAAAAAAGCAAGTTTTTGTTTTGCATTTCTCAGCTGGTTCTTAACTTTATTATAATTGCATTTATTACAGGGCTTGAAGCTTACATTTCCCCAAGGAGCACATGTGCTTCCAAGTTAAGAAAATGCAGGATTGCATAAACAAAAAAACTTTACGGTCATGTATCAAATAATGTGTTTTTAAAATAGTAATGGTCAATTTTGATTTAATGAAATCATAGCCTTTTAAAGTTTAAAGTCCCCCTGTAGTCAATAATTGTATCCCTTAAAACTCATCTTTGACCACCAAAATAACATATTTAAATGTTTTTTAAATGTCTTCATGGCTCGTGTCAACTCGACACCCTTGCCTGATTTAGTATGCGTGGTTTTATGAATATGCAAATGAGCCCCGCCTCCACTCACTCACTCAGAGATCCATGGTTGACGATCACACGTTGATCTGATTGGTTACTGTAGTTTGTGACGTCAGAAACACCAGCGATTTCAGTGTTTTTAGAGACTGTCTTTGGTTCACTGCAGTTTTAAAGAGAAAATACTCAGCAATGCTGTCGACTTATGAATTTACACATGATTTGTCTTAAAGCATATTCAAATATAGACATATAAACAACATTAAAAGATGGAAAAGCACATTAGTATGCATCTCTATCCCTGTTTTCTACCCCCTAATTTAAAGGATTAGTTCACTTCAGAATTAAAATTTCCTGATAATTTACTCTCCCCCATGTCTTCCAAGATGATAATGTCTTTCTTTCTTCAGTCGAAGTAAAATTAAAAGTTTCAGTTTTAGTACTCATCTTGCAGTAGCTGTGATGCGCCACACATTACGCAATCACGTTGAAAGGTCATGTGTGACGTAACCGACCCAGTGTTTACAAATCAAACGTGCAAACGGCATTTACCAAAAAATAAAAGGTAAACCAACAACATCCGACATCCTTGTTTTACCTTTAAATTTTTTGTGAGGGAGAGTAAATTACCAGGAAATTTTAATTCTGAAGTGAACTAATGCTTTAAAACCTCTTGAAATGATAGTTAAAGGTGCAGTACGTAAGATAGAGAACTAGTGGTGGAGATAGGTACTGCAATCCAATTCAAAATATCAGAGATCGTCGTTTCCCCGCCTCCACAGACTCGACGCTCACACGGGTCTCGCCAGTTTGAGACACGCGACAGGAACGAGCGCAATGGACAATAAAAATAAGAAAATTGTCAACGTGCATCACAGACCAAAACAAAAACTAATATTCCAGCCTGGAAACGCACATTTCAGAGTAAAATAACCGGCGGTAGAAGTGTTTTTCAGAGAAACGAGTATGTGAACTCAAACATATTATGGTATTTTTCTGCTTTAGTAGAGTTAAAAAAGTTACATACAGCACCTTTAAGATCTTTACATCCACGTTTTAAGTAATTTGTCGCTCTTTCCGTCAGGTGTGCCAGAAGTCCGGTGAGATCTCGTTGCTGAAGCAGCAGCTCAAAGACCTTCAGGCGGATCTGGCTCAGCGAGTCGGGGAACTGGTGTCGGTGCGCGGGCAGCTGAGAGACGTGTGTGTGGAGCTGAAGACGTGCCAGAGCCAGCTTCAGGAGGCACACACCACCTCACACACACGGACCCTAGAGCTCGAGGTCTGCGAGAACGAGCTGCAGCGCCGCAAGAGCGAGAACGAGCTTCTCCGAGAGAAGATGAGCCGTCTGGAGGAGTCGACGTCTCACGAGAAGAGCGAGGATCTGAAAGCCTCCAAGCATCAGGTCGAGCGACTCAAGGCCGAGCTCGCGTACGAATCCCAGCGCGCGTCGGACCGGGCGGCTGCGTTCGAGGGCGAGAGGAAGAGCTGGGAAGAGGAGAAAGGGAAAGTGATTCGATACCAGAAGCAGTTGCAGCAGAACTACGTGCAGATGTACAAGAGGAACCGTGATCTGGAGCGCTCGCTCCGTGAACTGAAACTCGAGCTCGAGTCGAGAGAACAGGACGACGAGAGCAGTGGAAACGAAGTCACGTTCGACGACATCGCTGCCACCGAGATCTGAAAGCATCTTTGAGGAAGGCGTAACGGGAATCTGTCATGCTAAAGCTAGGTCATCGTTACACTGCAAAAATGCTTTTCTTGTTCAGTATTTTTGTCTTGTTTTCAGTCCAAATATCTAAAAAGTCTTAAATCAAGATGCATTTACTAGATGCCATAAAATGTGTCCTGTTTTCTGGGGAAATAAATCAAAATGAAGTGAGTTTTTCCTTAAAACAAGCTAAATGATCTGCCAATGGGTAAAAAAAAAAATCTGTTTGAATTAAGATTATTTTTCTTACCCCATTGGCAGATAATTTTTAGTTTTAAGCAAAAACTCACTTTATTTTGATTTATTTCTTGTAAAATATCTTTTATTTAGATATTTGGACTGGAAACAAGACAAAAATACTAAGTAAGAAAAGCATTTTTGCAGTGTAGGGCTGGGATTATAAATCTGGATTGATTCTGATATTTTCCGAATGCATCATGATTCGCTCTCAACCGATTCTGAGCTTATTTTTTAACAGCGGATGGTCTTCTAATGCCTTACACACACCACCTGAACCTTAAGTTCGAAACTTCTTTATAAAGTTCGAAAAGGTTGAAGTGAATTACATGGGTTTACACATTAATCTTGCATCATAAAAGCATTCTGAGGTGCAAGTACATTTTCAGACTCAGCGTTAGCATTTGAGCGTGCTGTTAAAAACTAGTCTAAAACGCGCCATCTGCTGTTAAAAACTAGCCTAGAGCACCGCCATCTGTTGTTAAAAACTAGCCTAGAGCGCCATCTGCTGTGAAAAAACTAGCCTAGAGCGTTATCTGCTGTTAAAAACTAGCCTGTTAAATAACGCCTTAGAGCGCCATCTGCTGTTAAAAACTAGCTAGAGCAGCCATCTGTTTAAAAACTAGCCTAGAGCGCCATCTGCTGTTAAAAACTAGCCTAGAGCGCCATCTGCTGTTAAAAACTAGCCTAGAGCGCCATCTGCTGTTAAAAACTAGCCTAAAGCGCCATCTGCTGTGAAAAAACTAGCCTAAAGCGCCATCTGCTGTTAAAAACTAGCCTAGAGCGCCATCTGCTGTGAAAAACTAGCCTAAAGCGCCATCTGCTGTTAAAAACTAGCCTAGAGCGCCATCTGCTGTGAAAAAACTAGCCTAAAGCGCCATCTGCTGTTAAACTAGCTAGAGCATCTGCTGTTAAAACTAGCCTAGTAGGCCATCTGCTGTTAAAAACTAGCCTGTAGCGCCATCTGCTGTTAAAAACTAGCCTGTAGCGCCATCTGCTGTTAAAAACTAGCCTAGAGCGCCATCTGCTGTTAAAAACTAGCCTAGAGCACATCTGCTGTTAAAAACTAGCCTAGAGCGCCATCTGCTGTTAAAAACTAGCCTAGCGCCATCTGCTGTAAAAATAGCTAGGCCATCTGCTGTTAAAACTAGCCTGAGGCCATCTGCTGTTAAAAACTAGCCTAGAGCCATCTGCTGTTAAAAACTAGCCTAGAGCGACATCTGCTGTTAAAAACTAGCCTAAGCGCCATCTGCTGTTAAAAACTAGCCTAGAGCGCCATCTGCTGTTAAAAACTAGCCTAAGCGCCATCTGCTGTTAAAAACTAGCCTGTAGCGCCATCTGCTGTTAAAAACTAGCCTAGAGCCATCTGCTGTTAAAAACTAGCCTAAAGCGCCATCTGCTGTTAAAAACTAGCCTAAGCGCCATCTGCTGTTAAAAACTAGCCTAGTAGCGCCATCTGCTGTTAAAAAACTAGCCTAAAGCGCCATCTGCTGTTAAAAACTAGCCTAGAGCGCCATCTGCTGTTAAAAACTAGCCTGTAGCGCCATCTGCTGTTAAAAACTAGCCTAGAGCACATCTGCTGTTAAAAACTAGCCTAAGCGCCATCTGCTGTTAAAAACTAGCCTAGAGCGCCATCTGCTGTTAAAAACTAGCCTTAGGCACATCTGCTGTTAAAAACTAGCCTAAGCGCCATCTGCTGTTAAAAACTAGCCTAGAGCACATCTGCTGTTAAAAAACTAGCCTGTAGCGCCATCTGCTGTTAAAAACTAGCCTAGAGCACATCTGCTGTTAAAAACTAGCCTAGTAGGCCATCTGCTGTTAAAAACTAGCCTGTAGCGCCATCTGCTGTTAAAAACTAGCCTGTAGCGCCATCTGCTGTTAAAAACTAGCCTTAGAGCCATCTGCTGTTAAAAACTAGCCTGTAGCGCCATCTGCTGTTAAAAACTAGCTGTAGCGCCATCTGCTGTTAAAAACTAGCCTAGAGCACATCTGCTGTTAAAAACTAGCTAGAGCACATCTGCTGTTAAAACTAGCTAGCGCCATCTGCTGTTAAAAACTAGCCTAGCGCCATCTGCTGTTAAAAACTAGCCTAGAGCGCCATCTGCTGTTAAAAACTAGCCTAGAGCACATCTGCTGTTAAAAACTAGCCTAGAGCGCCATCTGCTGTTAAAAACTAGCCTAGAGCACATCTGCTGTTAAAAACTAGCCCTGTTAAAGCCAGCCATCTGCTGTTAAAAACTAGCCTAAGCGCCATCTGCTGTTAAAAATACTAGCATCTTAAAGAGCGCCATCTGCTGTTAAAAACTAGCCTAGGCACATCTGCTGTTAAAAAACTAGCCTGTAAAAGCGCCATCTGCTGTTAAAAACTAGCCTAGAGCACATCTGCTGTTAAAAACTAGCCTAAGCGCCATCTGCTGTTAAAAACTAGCTCTAGAGCACATCTGCTGTTAAAAACTAGCCTGAGCGCCATCTGCTGTTAAAAACTAGCCTAGAGCGCCATCTGCTGTTAAAAACTAGCCTGTAGCGCCATCTGCTGTTAAAAACTAGCCTGTAGCGCCATCTGCTGTTAAAAACTAGCCTAGAGCGCATCTGCTGTTAAAAACTAGCCTAGAGCACATCTGCTGTTAAAAAACTAGCCTAGTAGCGCCATCTGCTGTTAAAAACTAGCCTAGAGCACATCTGCTGTTAAAAACTAGCCTGTAGCGCCATCTGCTGTTAAAAACTAGCCTAGAGCACATCTGCTGTTAAAAAACTAGCCTTAGGCACATCTGCTGTTAAAAACTAGCCTAGAGCACATCTGCTGTTAAAAACTAGCCTTAGAGCGCCATCTGCTGTTAAAAACTAGCCTAGAGCCATCTGCTGTTAAAAACTAGCCTAGTAGCGCCATCTGCTGTTAAAAACTAGCCTAGAGCACATCTGCTGTTAAAAACTAGCCTAGAGCGCCATCTGCTGTTAAAAACTAGCCTAGAGCACATCTGCTGTTAAAAACTAGCCTAAAGCGCCATCTGCTGTTAAAAACTAGCCTAGAGCACATCTGCTGTTAAAAACTAGCCTAAAGCGCCATCTGCTGTTAAAAACTAGCCTAAAGCGCCATCTGCTGTTAAAAACTAGCCTAAAGCACCATCTGCTGTTAAAAACTAGCCTAGAGCACATCTGCTGTTAAAAACTAGCCTAGAGCGCCATCTGCTGTTAAAAACTAGCCTAGAGCCACATCTGCTGTTAAAAACTAGCCTAGAGCACATCTGCTGTTAAAAACTAGCCTAGAGCACATCTGCTGTTAAAAACTAGCCTGTAGCGCCATCTGCTGTTAAAAACTAGCCTGTAGCGCCATCTGCTGTTAAAAACTAGCCTAGAGCGCCATCTGCTGTTAAAAACTAGCCTAGAGCGCCATCTGCTGTTAAAAACTATGCTCAGAATCGATTAGAGAAAAAATGACGATGCATTCGTAGAATATTGGAATGGAACTATAGTCCCGGGACTCCCGGCTCTAGTAATCGTCTACTGCCGCACTCATTTCAGAAATGTGCTCTGCATAAAACTGTTCTTAAGTTTGTTACATTATTTATGTGGCCTAATAATTGGTGCAAATACATTTAATGGACTCTGTGTCAATTATTTTGGGCACATGTGGAACACAGTATGTTTGTAAACTCACAGAAGTGCACTTGTGTGTCATTAGCCGTTTCCATTCAAAGTTGTGCGTAAGTAATGTAAGGCTGTGAAACGATTAATCGCATCCAAAATAAATACTGGTTTACATAATATATATATATATGTGTGTGTATGTACTGTGTATAATATAAATACACACACACATGCATGAAATATTTGTATGTATACACTATATATATACTTTATATTATATATAAATATTTGATAAATAACACATTTTTCTTAAATATATACTTAATGTGTGTCTATTTATATATACCAAAATATTATACAAAGTACACACACATATATATTATGTAAACAATATTATTTCGGATGCGATTAATCGCGATTAATCATTTCACAGCCCTAAAGTATAATATGCATAACATTTGCAAATAAAGCCGCATTTCCATCAAGAAAACCAAATCTTCACTTTTTGAAGATGATGCAAAGTATCAGTAATAAAACATAAAATTAGCTTGAAACAATAATAAACTACTGATGTTTGGGAACAATCGTTTATGAGAGGTCATTAAACTCGTTTGAGATGCTGTGATGTGATTGGTCCGCTGGTTAGTCCAGTTACCCAATCACATCCTCTGTTAAAGAAAAGGTCACGTGACTTTGTTGTTGCGCATCCAGGAGTTTATCCGGTAAATGCATTTCCATGGTTGTTTAAGCGCATGTTTCCTTATCTTGGCGTTAGCATCCAGTGTTCATGCGGAAATAGACTTCTGCTCAGTGTCTTGATTCCTGAAGCACAATTACACTGATCACATCACGCCAGAATTACTGTTATTGAGTGTCTGATCAGTAAAAGCTGCTCTTGAAATCAGAATTATAAAGTTTGGAAGCTCAAGCTGCCAAAAACTCGACTTTTGTGACATGCTAAAACCAAAATGGCTTCCGTTCTTCAAGTTGAATGTATTAATAAAGTATTTTGCTCTTATCCACAACACATACATCCATATTGGTGATAAAAACATTGAATAATTTCAGTCACGAGCAGCCAATAGAATCTCATAATGTAATTCTGACATGAGGTGATCGTGGCAATATTCAATACTGAGGAATATGATCTCTTTATCCATAAAAGCAACTGACTGTTATATTTGTACCAAAATAAAAGCATTACTGCACACTTTAGGTTCACATACGGCCACATAATGTTGAGTAACCTCATTGTGCACATGCATAGATACGTAGCCACTGTGAATAGACCAAAGCATTGCTGGCGTGCGTTTAACCGCTCTGTTTCTTGTGGGTGATTGTGGTGGTATTGTCATTTTTTTTATTAACGGTATTTGTATGAAGCCAATACATTGTATATTTTTCGTGCTGTATATTTAATGTTCCTATGAGCTGTTTGTAATTAAACACCTGCAATGAATCAACTTTCACTGGTATTTTATTCGATATTTGTGTTTTTGAAAATACTGATGCAAGAAATCAGGTGTCACCAGAGCAATTAAACCAGAGTTTATTAACATATTTGTACATTATGTTGGATGGCTGTGATTTCTGAATATGTTTTTATGGTTCGACTCCTGGGATCATGCAGACAGACTCAGATGATGATGTCACTTTATTTCCCGACATGATTCTGCAGAACTTTACCGGATTGTGGACGTTCATAAAGTATGTTTTAAGGATAAACTCCCGGCTCAAACTTTTTTAAGCTCAAGCTAAGGTGAATTAGTGGTCCAACGGATCTTAAAATTCATGGTTTGGATCATTTATTTCAAAATTATATATATATGGGGGGGGGGGGGGGGGGTAACTTTGTTTTTCATTTATTACTTAAATCTGACGTGAAGTTCTTCGATAGCACATAAAAAACCACTAGCCTAACCAATAAAGTTAAAAGATTTAAAAAACAAGTGAACAGTCAGTCATAAAATAAGAACAAATACACAAATTACAAGCAGAGATTAATACTAAATAACAAATTCAGGTACAGAAATTAATAATTAAGCCTAAATGTAAAATAACACTATTTGTTCACTGTAGAAATTAAATATAGTTGTATCTTTGTTAGAGCTGTATTTTGTTGTTTTATTAACATTAATGACACAGACGACAGCAGGAATATTAGTTACTGTCACTTTAAGAGCGAATAAACTGACACACATTCGTGTGTGTGTGTGTGTGTTGTCTGTGTGTGTGTGTGTGTGTTTGTTCGAGAGCAAGAGAACATGAAAGAGGAATCAGTTCAGTCTGAAACGCACCTCTCTCTCTGCGTGCACTTCGAGTGTGTGTGTGGTGTGTGGCTGTGTGCACAAATAACCACGAGACCCGATTTTCACCTCTTCTTCAATGTTTAAAATTGTTTGAATGTGTAAATTGGCAAGACAAAACACGTTCAAATTATAAACTTTCACTCTATGATGGTTAAATCTAGCGGTTAATCCGTGAATCGCATGCGTGTGGAACCGTGAGGAGCTGATCCGTACGATCACGATCCGCGCACGCTAATGTGAATGGTAGTTTATCCCGAGTGAATCTTTAGCCTCTTCAACGGTTTGTTTTTATTCCCATACCAGCATCTATGGCTATTCACAGGACAAGTTTGAGGGATACCACAAATAGTGGTGACATACAGTAGTGTTGAAAACAGTCTTCTAATCAAAGAGAGTGAATCGCACACAGCACTACGTTTATGAGATTCAGTTATTGAGACTGAAACTGCAGTTCCTCCACTGGCCACTAGAGGCCGGCTGCAGAAGAGACTCACTCCCATAGACACGCATGTTAAAATGCCCAACTTTACAGCAGAAAAACATGTTTACAGTCTGGTGCAAAAAGTGGTTTTGGTCTATATCACTAATTTTGCTCTTCATGACGACTGTGAGAACGGTGAATTTTTTTATAACTAATCCGTTTAAATTATATTAAGCCTTAAAGTTGTGCATAATTAAGGGGCGTGGCCACTTGAGTGACAGGTGGATTGCCGCTGATGTCACTGCTGTCTGTTAGCGTCACGTCACCTCAGCTTATCCTCCTCGCCGCACATTGTCATTTATCCGGGAGTGAGGCGCGGCCAAGATGGCGACGGCCGGCTCCGCCCACTTTAGACTTCAAAAACACTCTTCAGAAACACTACGAGTGACGTCACGCACACTACGCCCATATTTTTTTAGTAGTGGTGTCCAAAACCATAGTGGACATTATCAAGTGCACTTAATCAATCCCAAAATGCATTAAAATAGCGAGTGTTCAACCAATGCACACTCGACGGCTAGAGAATCCCATAATGCACTGACGGTCACCGCGAATGAGTTTCCTGCGTCCTGCCAGAAGATGGTGATCATCCATCCATCAGTTAGAAGCGATTCATTCAGTTCGGTTCTTTTTGATTTGTTCATTTTGATTCTGTGAACCAGCTTGAACGACTACCAGCTTAAAAGAACAATCCGTTCGAGATTCACTCCCTGACGCATCTAACAAACACACACACACACACACACACACACACACACACACACACACACACACACACACACACACACACACGTTTATTAGGACATTCCATAGACGTAATGGTTTTTTATACTGTACAAATTGCATATTATATCCCCTTACACTAACCCTACCCCTAAACCTACCCATCACACACACACACACACACACACACACACACACACACACACACACACACACACACACACACACGTTAAAATCCCCAACTTTTACAGCAGAAAAAAACACGTTTACAGTCTGGTGCAAAAAGTGGTTTTGGTCTATATCAGGGGGTGAATTTTTTTATAACTCATCCGTTTAAATGATATTAAGCCTTAAAGTTCTGCATAATTAAGGGCGTGGCCACTTGAGTGACTGATTTCACTACTAGCCATTTGTCTGCTAGCGTTAGCGTCACGTCACCTCAGCTAATCCGCCTTGCTGCACATGTTCAGCTTTGGGCTTCAGAAACACTACGAGTGACGTCACGGACACTACACACATATGTTTTTACAGTCTAAGGTCGAGTGTCGTGAAATACATACGGTAAGGCATCGTGTCACGAGACTCTGGGATCTCTAGGGAACTTTGACCACGAGCTCCATTGGGTCGATGTTCTTGTTACTGAAGGCCTGGCGTATGATTTCCACAGCGTGCTGATGGGTCACGGCCTGCAGAGACACACCGTCCACCGACACCAGCTCGAAACCGGCCTGAGACACACAGAACGGGCCCATGAGCTATTTAGCATTAGCTAAACCACACATGCTAACATCAGGGATTGATCTGTTACCCGCAGAGCATCACTGGTAGATGCAGCTCCTCCTGGGAAAATCCTCTCGATCTTCACCATCGGCTGCACCCTGGACTCGGATCCTCCGGATATACTGATCCCTGATCACAACACACACATATAATGATGTGCACGGATAAATAATAATACATAAAAAATAAGAGTTGCATTAAAAAGAAAACTCAGATTACCCAGTGACTGCTTGGTTTTGCTGATGTGGACTGTGGTGAGCTCAAACTCCGGCTCAGTGTGGACATCATCTGCATGTTCCTCGTCCGGCTGCTGTTGCACAGACTGTCCTGTGGGCGTCACTGTTGCTCTATGGCACTTCTTAAGGGACCCGAAGACCTGTGAGAGCAGCGGCCTCTTGTGGCGAGGCAAGTCCACTACAGTGAACAACACGTCCGCTCCCACTGATTTACTCTTCGAAAGCCCGTTCCTGACCGGAGCTCTTCCTCTGTGGGAATGATCCGGGGTCTGGGAAGAGTCTGAGCGCGTGTTCTCCGCCAGAAGCCAGTTGGGAAGGAGCGCTGGCGTCCTAGAGGACGATAATGTGTCTGAAAGACTGAAAGTGTCCACTGGAACGTCCAGTAACTCGTTCTGGTCTTGATCGCGGGACAGACGGAGCTCCTCGAGGCCTTCCAGAAGCTGATTGTGTTTCTCCATGTCTTCTGATGCGTGACGCTCAAATCCACCATGCACATCTGAGGCAGAGACAGATACGCTTTACGTTTATTATTTAAAAATAATAACAAGATAACAAGACCAGGAATGGGTAAGAACCGGTTTGCAATTCCCAACACATGAACCATTGTGACTTTTATAGAACTCACGAATGATTCCGTTTTGACGTCACTACCGGCCGGGGAATAATAACCTGATTTATTCAAAAGCAGGTTTGGTTTGCATGACATAAGGTCAATTCAGTAAGCCGATTTTTGGGAGCCTTCTGTGTATCGGTGTGTGTGAAAACATGCTTATTGTCTAAACAACTTCTAAACAAATTTGGAAAATGTTAAACTCGAATCAGGCGATTTGACAACTGGCTATTTTTCCACTTAAGACAACTTAAAAAGAGAAAGAAATTTAAATCTCTAAATTAAAATATTAAACTTATCAAAACTTAAATCTCTAAATAGAAAAAAACCAAGATACTTAAATATCTAACTTGAAATATTTAACTTATTAAAACTTAAATGTCTAAATGGAACAAAACCAATACATATAAATATCTAAATTAAAATATTAAACTCATCAAAACTTAAATCTTTAAATGGAACAAAACCGACAGACATTTAAATATCTAAATTAAAATATTAAACTCATTAAAACATAAATCTCTAAATGTAACAAAACCGACAGACATTTAAATATCTAAATTAAAATACTAAACTCATCAAAACTTAAATCTTTAAATGGAACAAAATCGACAGACATTTAAATATTGAACTTAAAATATCGAACTTATCAAAACTTAAATATCTAAATATCGAACTATATTCAACTATATGGAATTATTGATGGATATAATGACGGTCACCTGGTGCAGGTGTGATGAGGTGGCGTCTGGGGGCGTGGCCTGTCTGAGGAGAACTTCTGCCTAATTAACACACAGAAGACTAATGAAGCAACTGTGAACCTGTGCATTCAAATATAAAGATTCTGATGGATTTACATGAGCGACTCTTCAGGATATCATAAGCTTCCTCCTCGAATGGAGACACGGAGATGTTGAAGAGCGGGAGATCACTGGAGGACACGAGACTTCTGGGAGACGAGATGCACAAAACTACAGTCACTTCCGTATAGCAATATCAGCAGTTAGTGCCAAAGAAAAATATAATCGTGTTCGAATTTTCGGTTTTAGTCTTGATTTTTCTTTTGACTATTGATTTTTCCATCCCAGGTGTTCAAGGTCATATTATACTGTATGTTTGGTCTAAAACTGCATTTTTTGCAGTTTAAAAAAAATGCAATGATGCCAATCAAAATGGGCTGAGTCAATATTTACAGTGAGCATAATTGCCGTAATTGGGTTTAGAATAATTAACCAAACATCACACTATGAGAAACAAACAAACAAACAAAAAAAAACTGTAAACCTTTAACATTAATACTTCTCAAGCATTAAAAAAAAAATTTTTTTCACAAACTGTACATTTTATAAACAGTATTGTAATTTTTTTTAAACATTTGTAAAAACGGCTTCAACACAGTGTAAATTTGAGAACTGACGTAAAATACATCCCACATTTTTTTTGTTCTGTGCAGCTGCCTTTAATCATAAAATATGAGGGTCAGATTGACCCACAAAAATCATAATCATTGTATATGCACATTCCACAACACATCAGTTAGAGTGTAGAATATATACATGCATGTTCATGATCCTAAATGAGAAAACGTCACAAAATATCAAGAAAAAAATCATCGGTCAACCAGTATTTTCTCAAAAATCGATGTACAGTAATCAAATTAAACGGTAATAAAATATTGATAATTTTGCACGTGCAAAACGAACTCTAGCATTACAGTAACACTCTGCTCTTTGTTTGTTTATACGTCATCTTTGCACATAGTGCGGGGCGGTATACCGGTTCATACCGAATACCGGTGTTTTTTTTTTTAATGATATTAATTTTTTACATACCGCAATACCGGTGTATGTCACTTAAACAACACGCGACATTGTTTGACAGAGTCTTTTCACTGTTGAACTGTGGTGATGCTCAGCTGTGTGTGTTAGTAAGTGTGACGGTGAACATGGATGAATAAACTATAACTGACAGCTGTAAATTATATTACAGTGTTTCCTGTACATTGGTTCACAATATCAGGCGTGTTTATATGAATGTATCTTTGAAAGGAACTGACTGAAAAAAGTTTCGGTGTTATTTTCACTTAATCTTTCTTTATCCTTCCAGTGTTTATGAGCGCCTCCTGCTGGACCTCTTTGAAAGGGATACTCCACTTTTTTTGGAAATAGGCTAATTTTACAACTCCCCCAGAGTTAAACAGTTGAGTTTTACCGTTTTCGAATCCATTCAGCCGATTTTCTGACAGTCTGACCAGACAGTTTCTGGTCTCATTGACTTCCATAGTAGGAAAAAAATATACTATGGGAGTCAATGAGACCAGAAACTGTCTGGTTACTTATATTCTTCTAAATATCAGAAAATCGGCTGAATGGATTCGAAAACGGTAAAACTCAACTGTTTAACTCTGGGGGAGTTGTAAAATTAGCCTTTTTCCAAAAAAAGTGGAGTATCCCTTTAAACATCATCATTTTGTGGCGCCTTGCAAACCTGTATTAATATTAGGAATGTTTCTACAATATTCACTCATGACAGTAAAATATGGCATTATAATCCAATCTACAGCAGTATTTCCTCTCTCTATCAGTAGAAAATGTGGTTAACACCCAGTCATGCTTGAAAATAATACCGTTATATAGCATGAAACTGGTATAATCATGATATAAATGTTTGATCTCTGGATCTCACCTGATCTCTCTGAGCATCATCAGTTTCTCCGGCGTGTTCAGGACGGCCAGGAGCGGCTGGACCAGCGTCTGAAGCCCTCGCTCTGTTAAATACTGTCAGAACAGCACATCACTTCAGTCTCTGGATGAAGAAACCCATCAATAGAGTGCCGAAGTTATGACGTCACTTTGTAGGCCAAAACGCGGGAATGAGTTAGCATTTTAGCACGTCCGGCTCCCTCGCCCTAAAGTCTATGGGTTTTTTGAATGGGGTTTTGCTAAATCTCCTGAAATAAGGTCTGTGGTTAGTAACAAAGCCACTAAATATTTTCACGTTTTGATCTATGACATAAAACACACCAGTTATAACCTGCTTGTGGTTTTTTAAACTTTATTGTGTCTTAATTTTTTTTTTTTTATTTAGGCTTCAAAATGTATACATTTTGGATTAACTTGTAAAGATTATCTTGATAGACAAAACGTGTAAGGGTCACAACTCTTTGTTGAACACAGATCTTATTTTTTATTTTCATTCTTGGTAGCGCTGTGTTTATTGTTGTGTTCCCTGAAGCAATAAATCTGTCGATTGTTCAACTCAATACTAACTCTTTTGTGAATCACTCAAGGCAGACCACATCCCGGACCTAGGTAGATGTTAGTTGGCCTATTCTGGTATTGGTTAGCACTAGGGGGCGCTACACGCAATATAATATGACGACACAAAAGCGTCAAGTACTTTTTCACTCAGCCAATGAATTGCCGTGATTCTATATGGGCTTCAGACAGTCGGCACACGACGGGCGTTCTGATGCGTCATTTTACACGTGAAATGCAGCCGAACCTTGGAGCGTTTTGTCTTCGGCATCTTCATTAATCCCCTCGCTGTCAGTTCAACAAGTGTGCCGAGGAGCCGCACTGACGTCACGCAAAACGCCGGAACACCAGGGGGCGGTAAAGAAAAGTCAGGCACCGAAAGTTTCGCTCTTATTCGGTCTCGTCACTACCGTTTACGTCGGAACCGGTTCCCTATTGGCACCGCGTTTCGGTACCCAACCCTAATCATGTATAATCAATTTATATATATATTTTCCCACCGTCCCATCCCTAGTGTGAGGCTGAAGCTCTCTTACCCTCTGACAGATTCCCATGAGCACATCCACATCTTCATCCTCCAGCAACCGGACAGCAATCTCTCGAACACGATTCAGAGCGTCAGATACATCTCCATTAAACACGCCTGTGGAAACATCAGGTTTAAATCAAACGCTTTTAATTTTATAAAGGATAATAACATAACTATAGCCACATTTCTATTGCCTATGCGTTCGTCTGTGTGCATAAAGAACTAAAGTACGCTTTGGACTTAACGATGTGGGGAACACTTTATTACAGTGTCCTTGTTACATGTACTAACCATAGTAGGGGTGCAACGGTACAGATAGCCCACGGTACGGTCCGTACCTCGGTTTTTGGGCCACGGTCTCGGTTCGGTTTCGGTACATGTTTTGTGCAGAAAGAGACTGCTATTTCATCCCAAAAATGTTTTATTTTTCTTATGAGCATAAACAGAATGTCACAGTAGAAAGAACATCAATGTGTATGGAATAATTAACACTCTAGTCTGTACTGAACAACACTAAGTAATACAACCTCTTCAACTACCACTTATGAAATACAAAATGTAAACAAACACACTTTAGAATATTCAAGTGGATCCCAATTCCAAACCTTGATATATGAAGTGATCAATGTGAAAGAAAAAGTGCACTTTTACCTTTAAACAAACATAAATTAGCTTGTGGTTTGAATTTAAAAAAAGCAGAGCAAAATAATATAATAAAAAAAATATATTATCGGGGTGTCATTGGTTAAATCTTCCCCAGATACAATAGTGCTATTTTCTGATTGGCTAACAACACCAGACGAACAACACCAGAGGAGACGCGTTTGATTCCTGCCGGTTCCACAGTGAGAGCGGTGCGGCCAGAGTTTTGGGCGCTGCGGCATATTAAATATATTACAAATAGTTTTTTAGCGTGAGAAATACAATGTGTGGCGGGAAAGCGTGACAAAAGACCGAAATGAGTGACTGTCACGCTCAATGCGTGACACTTGAGAGCCCTGGTAGTAATACGAGCCAGTGAGTGACAGAAGTTAGCGTGTGGGTGCACAACAGTGATTGATTGGACACGTTAACTTGCGGGAGCGGGCTTTCGTCTGCCTGGACAGGCAAACGCACCTGAAGGCGTGTAAAGCAAAAACTAAAAGGATCAGCGCGAACTCAATGATGGAAACCGAAGTCCCGCGGGACACGAGGGTAGATTGTCCCGTGCAGGGCTGACCGAACGGTCCGGGATTTTACCGTGTACCGTTGCATCCCTAAACCATAGTAATAACAGTAAATTATGCATAATTAGATGCAACTGACCCTCATAAGTACATGTAGTTGCTTAATATTAAAGTTTAAAGTCCGCACCAAGAAAAAAGTGATGGAACATTGTTTTGTTTGCATTTCTTATCTCCTTATGACGCTAGTTACCACTCAATGTATTTTTTTTCAACACATCCCATAATTTTTAAAAATATCGGCCTCTACCAAATGGTTGAGATGTCACTTAATGGTAAAAAATGGTACCGGAATTCATACACATACTATGAAAATCAGAAAAATAAATAACACAAATAACTAAAAGTAACAAAACCAAAGACATTACATTATTTCTGCATTCAAAAACAAAAAAAGAGCAAAAGATAGTAATATAATGGTATTTTAGGCTTTTATGTTTCAAGAAACATGCCGTCAAGTGTGGTAGAACTTAAAATAAAGTGTAACCACGATGTGATCCTCTAAAAATATTACCCAGGATGCTCTCTGAGCGGGAGGGAGATCTGGAACGTGATCTTGAGGAGTCTCGCTTTCGGAAAAGACCGAATAAAGTTTTGGAGTGCGGCAGCGAACTGCTTTCTTCTCCTCGCTCCGTCTTTCTCTTCTGTTTCTGTTCCTCTTCTGTGGAAACAGGAGAAACACAGTTTGAGTTATCGGTGCCAAACATGTAAATCAGGAAGGCACATGTTTTGTTCAATTGATCATAGACAAACGTTACATATGCTAACATTCACAGCTAACAGGGAATAAATAAATATTAAACAAATGCAGCCTTGGTGAGCAGAAGAGACTTCTTTTAAAAACATTAAAATCTTACCGATCCAAATCTTTTGACTGGTAGAGTATGAAAAAAATAATAACTTACAAACATAACAAAATATGACCGTATCTGATCTTTAAACCGCTTAACCCTACCTTACACAGTCACATGACTTTGTGTTGTCCGGCTGAGAGGAACAGAGACGTGTGTGTGTGTGTGTGTGTGTGTGTGTGTGTGTGTGTGTGTGTGTGTGTGTGTGTGTGTGTGTGAGAGAGAGTGATCTGGTCTTTAATAATGTTCTCAAAATGCATTATTGTTCATGGAAACATTTTATTTTGACATTCGTCTAACATTTTTTAAATGTTACTTTTTGTTTCACAACACTTAACCATAATGTTCCTAACATCACAGAGATCAATCAGAAATAATTTTTTCATATCTTAATATGAACATGATGTTCCTAGCACATATTTTAGCTGGCTTGATGGCAAGTTGATGTATGAAAAAAACAACATCGGTGGAGCAGCAGAATATAATAACTAAATAACCTCACAAATATAGCAAAATATGACTAATATGACAGTATATGATCTCTTTAAATCGCTTAACCCTACCTGACACAGTCACATGACTTTGTGTTCGGCGTATCGGAAGACTTCTGTTCGCTCCCGACTCTTCTCCTTCGCCCCGGATCACCGAGTCCTGCAGGAGTTCTGTGGCTCCTCGGCTCACGGTCCGCAGCGGCTCTGAACCGCCCTCGTTATCAGTGGAGTCTGGGGGAAACTGGCCCTCAGCGGCGGACATTTTGGCTCTTAAGGGCAAGCTAACAGGCAGAGTAGTTTGGGAAAAGCCACTCAAAGAGCCGAGGGGCGTCCCAGAGGACAGCGAGGAGGTGGACGAGTGAGAGCCCGACCCGCGGGACGACGAGCACACGGTTCCACTGCCCGCTGAAACAGGTCAAAAGTTAGTGGACTTCAAGGGATAGTTCAACCAAAAATGAAAATTAGCCGTTTATTTACTCACCCTCAAGCCATCTTAGGTGTATATGCAAAAAGTATTTAATAACAGGGAGCCAATAATTATGGCCAGCGTGTTTTGAATTATTTCATAATGTGATTTCCCCCCAACTTTCAATTATTTTACTTCAATGAAAGGTTTGATTTTTGTGAATTTTTTTGAATGAAAGATCAAATGGATCAACAATGCTATTTTTGATCATATTAATTCTGAGCACCATTGTATCTCGATCCCCCAGCTAACAAAATACATTTTTGCTTTAAGTTATGAAAACATTATTTCTGAATGTTCTTGAAAATGTTTAAAAAAGGTTTTTCTTGGTTTTTCTGTCCATCATAAAGTGCTCCTCACTGCTCCAGGGGGTTAAAGGGTTAGTTCACCCAAAAATGAAAATTCTATCATAGTTTACTTACCCTCAAGTTGTTCCAAACCTCTATGTGTTTATTTGTTCTGTTGAACACAAAGGAAGATATTTGGAAGAAAACAGATTTCATTCCCCATTGACTACCATAGTATGTATTTTTTCCTACTATGGTAGTCAATGGGGAATGAGATCTGTTTTCTTCCAAATATCTTCCTTGTGTTCAGCAGAACAAATAAACACATAGAGGTTTGGAACAACTTGAGGGTAAGTAAACTATGATAGAATTTTCATTTTTGGGTGAACTAACCCTTTAATAAAGGCCTTCTGAAGCGAAGCGATGAGTTTGTGTAAGAAAAGTATTCATTTTTAAAACTTTATAAAGTAAGATAACTAGCTTCCGGCCAAACAAACATACTGATACGACTGAAGTCTAAGCTCAACTTGAAGAAAGCAGAATGTCACACACCGCTGGAATGGCTTGAGGGCGAGTAAATCATGGGCTAATTTTCATTTTTGGGTGAACTGTCCCTTTAAGGATTAGCACATTATTGTTGATGTTTCTTGATATTTTAGCTTACATTTGTTCATCCAGCTGAATTCTGTCACCATTTCCTTGTACGCTGGATATCTGCCAGTCTCCTGCGAACAACAACACACATATATATCCACGCGTCAATTATCATTTTGTCTGCCAGTTGAACTCTATTGGGAAAATAATAAACGTTAATACTGTTTTAAAAGCCACAATACTTCACTTTACACGGGTTAGCACAAGTGTGATAAAATCACCATCTTATGAACTTGTTTGTAAGCTGAATCTCCTTGAGGTGAAATATTTACCTTCAGTAAACTGCAGGTTTAAGCTAATATTTCAATAATTTAATGACACATTCACAAGTGTGTTAGACAAGCTGAGTGTTCAGTCTGTACTGAGATAAGTGTTAACAGGGAACAGTGTGACTCTGACTCTAGTTCCTGCTCATGAATGTTGGCATGTTTATATGGACATTAAGTGTGTATGAGTTTGCAGGAATACCTGATCCAGGACCAGAGTGAATAATGTACAACCTGACACACAGAAACCAGAGAGCCACATCAACCATCTGCTGTAAATTTGTGTGTGTTGTGTGTGTGTGTTGTGTGGTGTGGTGTGTGTGTGTGTGTGTGTGTGTGGATGAGAGAGAGAGAGAGAGAGAGTGTGTGTGTGTGTGTGTGTGTGTGTGTGTGTGTGTGTGTGGTGTGTGTGTGTGTGTGTGTGTGTGTGTGAGAGAGAGTGTGGGAGGAGAGAGAGAGAGAGGAGAGAGAGAGAGAGTGTGTGTGTGTGTGTGTGTGTGTGTGTGTGTGTGTGTGTGTGTGTGTGTGTGTGTGTGTGTGTGTGTGTGTGTGAGAATGAGAGAGAGAGAGAGAGAGAGAGAGAGTGTGAGTGAGTGAGTGAGTGAGTGTGTGTGTGTGTGTGTGTGTGTGTGTGAGAGAATGAGAGAGAGAGAGAGGAGAGAGAGAGAGAGAGTGTGAGTGAGTGTGTATGTGTGAGTGTGTGTGTGAGAGAGTGAGAGAGAGAGAGTGTGGTTGTGTGTGTGTGTGTGTGTGTGTGTGTGGTGTGTGGTTGTGTGTGTGTGTGTGTGTGTGTGTGTGTCTCACTTTAATAGTCAGTATGACATGAGGTTGACTCTTCAGCACTTCCACTGCTCTGTAATGATTGATGTTCTCAAAGCTCACGCCATTGGCTGACAGGATCTGATCCCCCATCTTGACTCCGCCCTGTTCTGCCAGACCGCCAGGATCCAGCCTGCAAACACACAATCACACACAAAACACACATCAAAACACAGAAGAGAAAACAACACATTTTCAACGAACACCACTAACCACTCGGTGAGTGTCACAGTTTTGAAAACGAACGTTGGGTTGTTTTAAGCACATGTTTGTGCATGCCCATAGACAGCCACTCTGAAGCGCTCAGAGGCGATTCTAAAAGAGTCAAAAAGTCGAGACAGGACCCATCGTCAACATTACTGTGTCCACCACTCTAGCTCATCCAAAACACACTAGAAAATAGACTCAAAGTGTTAAATACCGGAATTATCCTTTAATATATCACAGTACTTTTTTTTAATAGATATAGAATAGAATAGAAAATGTTAGTATTAATGGATCAAGTGCTCAAACAGAAT
>CM070830.1:40584298-40589298 GCA_036326025.1 Chrosomus eos | reverse complement strand
AAACACACACACATCAGTCTTTATAAAACACACACACATGAGTCTTTATATAAAACAACACACACATGAGTCTTTATAAAACACACACACATCAGTCTTTATAAAACACACAATCATCAGTCTTTATAAAACACACACACGAGTCTTTATAAAACACACACATCAGTCTTTATAAAACACACACACATGAGTCTTTATAAAACACACACACATCAGTCTTTATAAAACACACACACATGAGTCTTTATAAAACACACACATCAGTCTTTATAAAACACACACACATGAGTCTTTATAAAACACACACATCAGTCTTTATAAAACACACACACACATGAGTCTTTATAAAACACACACACATGAGTCTTTATAAAACACACACATCAGTCTTTATAAAACACACACACATGAGTCTTTATAAAACACACACATCAGTCTTTTATAAAACACACACATCAGTCTTTATAAAACACACACATCAGTCTTTATAAAACACACACATCAGTCTTTATAAAACACACACATCAGTCTTTATAAAAACACACCACACATCAGTCTTTATAAAAACTCACAAACACACATGAGTCTTTATAAAACACACACACATCAGTCTTATAAAACACACACACATCAGTCTTTATAAAACCCCACACACACAGAGTCTTTATAAAACACACACATCAGTCTTTATAAAACACACACACATGAGTCTTTATAAAACACACACACATCAGTCTTTATAAAACACACACACATGAGTCTTTATAAAACACACACACATCAGTCTTTATAAAAAACACAACCACACATCAGTCTTTATAAAACACACACACATGAGTCTTTATAAAACACACACACATCAGTCTTTATAAAACACACACATCAGTCTTTATAAAACACACACATCAGTCTTTATAAAACACACACATCAGTCTTTATAAAACACACACACATGAGTCTTTATAAAACAACACTAACACCACATCAGTCTTTATAAAACACACACACATCAGTCTTTATAAAACACACACATCAGTCTTTATAAAACCAACATCACACACACAGTCTTTATAAAACACACACACATCGAGTCTTTATAAAACACACACACAGTCTTTATAAAACACACACATCAGTCTTTATAAACACACACACATACACATGTCTTTATAACAACACACACACATCAGTCTTTATAAAAACACACACTTAAAACACACAACATCAGTCTTTATAAAACACACACACATCAGTCTTTATAAAAACACACACACACATCAGTCTTTATAAAACACACACACATCAGTCTTTATAAAACACACAACACATCAGTCTTTATAAAACACACACATCAGTCTTTATAAAACACACACATCAGTCTTTATAAAACACACACATCAGTCTTTATAAAACACCACATCAGTCTTTATAAAACACACCATCAGTCTTTATAAAACACACACATCAGTCTTTATAAAACACACACATCAGTCTTTATAAAACACACACACATCAGTCTTTATAAAAACACACACAATCAGTCTTTATAAAACACACACACATCAGTCTTTATAAAACACACACAATCAGTCTTTAATAAAACACACAACTCAGTCTTTATAAAACAACACACACATCAGTCTTTATAAAACACACACACATCAGTCTTTATAAAACACACACATCAGTCTTTATAAAACACACCACATCAGTCTTTATAAAACACACACACATCAGTCTTTATAAAACACACACCATCAGTCTTTATAAAACACACACATCAGTCTTTATAAAACACACACACATCAGTCTTTATAAACACACACATCATCTTAAAACACACACTCAGTCTTTATAAAAACACACACATCAGTCTTTATAAAACACACACACATCAGTCTTTATAAAACACACACATCAGTCTTTATAAAACACACACACATCAGTCTTTATAAAACACACACATCAGTCTTTATAAAAACACACCACATCAGTCTTTATAAAACACACACATCAGTCTTTATAAAACACACACCATCAGTCTTTATAAAACACACACACATCAGTCTTTATAAAACACACACATCAGTCTTTATAAAACCACACACATCAGTCTTTATAAAAACACACACACATCAGTCTTTATAAAACACACACATCAGTCTTTATAAAACACACACATCAGTCTTTATAAAACACACACACATCAGTCTTTATAAAACACACACATATCAGTCTTTATAAAACACACACATCAGTCTTTATAAAACACACACATCAGTCTTTATAAAACACACACATGAGTCTTTATAAAACACACACACATCAGTCTTTATAAAACACACACACATCAGTCTTTATAAAACACACACACATCAGTCTTTATAAAACACACACACATCAGTCTTTATAAAACACACCCATCAGTCTTTATAAAACACACACATCAGTCTTTATAAAACACACACATCAGTCTTTATAAAACACACACTAGGGCTGCACGATTAATCGAATTTTAATCACGATCACGATTTTGGCTTCCCACGATCAAATTCGCGTGATCGAGCGATATTTTAAATGCGTCATTCAGTTCACAGAAAGCTTTTTTTGCCAATCTAGCGCACCGTAAACCAGTGTCTGATCACGTGCCTCCATGAGCCCAGGTGCGCGAGAGAGACCTACGGTCTGCGTGCGAGCGACAGTGCACGAGAGAGACCGAGTGTCCAAGAGCGTGCTCAAAAGTGTGCGAGAGATACCGAGTGTGTCTGCGTGCGAGCAACAGCGCGCGCCTACCGATTGTGTCGCGCGCGAGAGAGACTGAGTGACAGTGCGCGTGAGAGACCGAGTGTGAGCATTAGTAAATTGCATTAGTAAATTGGTACATACTACATAATATATATTTACTATATAAGAGGCATGGAAGTTCGATATATGGACTCCAATAATCAGTCCTACAAACGTCTTGTTTTGACCTATTGTTTAACAAATAGAAATAATTTGAGCACATAAACTTTCACATGGATAATTAAATAGATTAAATTTATGCAGCAAGACTTCACAACTAATCACTGACACTGTAGGCCTACCACAACATTTTACATTTCTTAAGCGTCAACTAACAATGACTCTGAATTTCATCCATTAATCGAACTTCCATAGTGCAGTTCTGCCTTGAAATGTTCTCATTTGGTTACACTCTGTTATGGAATATTTGTTTTTTTATTGATTGTATATTTTGCGTGTTTTATTCACATCCATTATGCAGGTACAATGCAAGTTTATATTTTGCTTCCTAAAATAGATTTACACAATGTAAAATGTAAAATAGTTCCCTGTTGAAGTTGCGCTACATTTTCTTTATTGTTTTCTTTATTCTTTAAGGAGATGCACTGAATTTTGGTGAATAAGAGGACCTATTTTATTTAGATACACATACATTAGCAGAAATGTAGCACAATATGGATGTGAAAGCAGTTATAATTAGCCTATGTGGCAATAAAATTTGTTTTGGTTAAAATCAACAAATAATCGTGATAATTAATCGTGATCTCAATATTGATCAAAATAATCGTGATTATCATTTTGGCCCAAATCGTGCAGCCCTAACACACACATATCAGTCTTTATAAAACACACACATATCAGTCTTTATAAAACACACACACATCAGTCTTTATAAAACACACACATCAGTCTTTATAAAACACACACATCAGTCTTTATAAAACACACACATCAGTCTTTATAAAACACACACATCAGTCTTTATAAAACACACACACATCAGTCTTTATAAAACACACAACATCAGTCTTTATAAAACACACACATCAGTCTTTATAAAACACACACACATGAGTCTTTATAAAACACACACACATCAGTCTTTATAAAACACACACATATCAGTCTTTATAAAACACACACACATCAGTCTTTATAAAACACACACATATCAGTCTTTATAAAACACACACATCAGTCTTTATAAAACACACACACATGAGTCTTTATAAAACACACACACATCAGTCTTTATAAAACACACACACATCAGTCTTTATAAAACACACACACATCAGTCTTTATAAAACACACACATATCAGTCTTTATAAAACACACACACATCAGTCTTTATAAAACACACCCATCAGTCTTTATAAACACACACATCAGTCTTTAAAAACACACACATCAGTCTTTATAAAACACACACATCAGTCTTTATAAAACACACACACATCAGTCTTTATAAAACACACACATCAGTCTTTATAAAACACACACACATCAGTCTTTATAAAACACACACACATCAGTCTTTATAAAACACACACACATCAGTCTTTATAAAAAACACACACATCAGTCTTTATAAAACAACACACACACACACTCAGTCTTTATAAAACACATAAAAATGTCAAATCATGTCAAAACACTGCTGGTCCCAGAGGAAAATATTGTTTATTATGATTAATTCTGTTTACAGCTTCTACTGTATTTGTTGATGTATAAGTAAAAGGCATTAGTGCTCCTAACTGATTTAAATGAACCCTATGAACTAAGCATACTGTATCATATTTGATATGCAAATTTCATGAACATATTCAAACCCTCGCTGATAAACAATCTCCTCAGTTCTTCTGTCTCTGACTAATAGTTTAGACAGTTTTATCAAGTAATAGTATTTTAGTTTAACTACAAACGTCCTCCTTCAACTCATGCTTCGCGTATCTGCACAGATTATGGTTGATATTATTAATAATATTTCAAGATGAACACTTACTGGACTGAAGCAGCTTTACTTGATTATCCAAACATCATTTTATAGAGAAATCATGAGTATCAAATATGATTATCAGGCTTTTGAGGAAGGTTCATTAGTTCATCTCTCAATAAATTAACAATGTAGATTGTATTGCATTATATGTTTAAAAATCTAGAACTTTGATAATAAAATATCATCTTACTAAAACATTATTGGCAGATATTGATA
>CM070830.1:40576798-40579298 GCA_036326025.1 Chrosomus eos | reverse complement strand
GCAGTTGAGTGAGAGTGTGTGTCTTCACTGCAGTTGAGTGAGAGTGTGTGTCTTCACTGCAGTTGAGTGAGAGTGTGTGTCTTCACTGCAGTTGAGTGAGAGTGTGTGTCTTCACTGCAGTTGAGTGAGAGTGTGTGTCTTCACTGCAGTTGAGTGAGAGTGTGTGTCTTCACTGCAGTTGAGTGAGAGTGTGTGTCTTCACTGCAGTTAGGTGAGAGTGTGTGTCTTCACTGCAGTTGGAGTGAGAGTGTGGTGTCTTCACTGCAGTTGAGTGAGAGTGTGTGTCTTCACTGCAGTTGAGTGAGAGTGTGTGTCTTCACTGCAGTTGAGTGAGAGTGTGTGTCTTCACTGCAGTTGAGTGAGAGTGTGTGTCTTCACTGCAGTTGAGTGAGAGTGTGTGTCTTCACTGCAGTTGTGTGAGAGTGTGTGTCTTCACTGCAGTTGAGTGAGAGTGTGTGTCTTCACTGCAGTTGAGTGAGAGTGTGTGTCTTCACTGCAGTTGTGTGAGAGTGTGTGTCTTCACCTCCGCTGGTGGGTCTGAGATCGGCTCTGGCCAGCGAGTCCACATCGGCCCGGCCCGGACGGGTCAGAAACAGATCTGTGTTGGCCAACAGAACAGAAGCTGCAACAACACACACACAAACCACATACACACCCTCCAGATCCTGCAGGAACACTGAGAGAAACAGAAACAGAGAGAAACATTCATTTCATCCTTTGAACGTTTTAATTGTATACAGCAACACTGAAAATGCTTTGGCAGTAGTATACATATTTAAAAAAAATTGTCATGCCAATAAAGCACCATAAAACTGAAACTAGGAGAGAGAGAGAGAGGAGAGAGAGAGAAAGAGAGAGAGAGAGAGAGAGAGAGAGAGAGAGAGAGAGAGAGAGAGAGAGAGAGAGAGAGAGAGAAAAGAGAGAGAGAGAGAGAGAAGAGTCATGATTCATCAATGTTCTGATAGCTTTAAAAAATGTGTTGGTTATTTGAACATTAAAAGAACATTCCATTCATTCTTGAAACATTATGAGACCGTTACATTAGAATATTCTCTGAACGTTCTAAAAAAATGGTTACATTTAACTAAACCAAACTAAAACGTTTTAGAAAAAAAAGCTCCATGAATATGAAGGTAAATTAGAAGAAAAACTCGAGAGCACGTATTGTGAATTTGAGAACTTGTACAATATTCGTACTTGTATGCTAAAATTTACAAAATGTATTTGACTACTTGTCTGCAGCTTCAAATTCATAATAGTTTGTGACTTCAGATTTTATTTTACAGGTTCACATTGAGCTGAGAGTGTAAATTTTAGCATACAAGTACGAATATTTATTGTACAAGTTCTCAAAATCACGTGCTCTCGAGTTTTGCTACTAATTTACCTTCATACTAGAAAGATGTATAAATCATGTTTTGAGAACATTATTGAACACTAGATAACTTTAAACAAACATTAGCTGGGAAAATATCAGTTATTGTTCTAACATTAACGTGAGATTATATAATAAGCTTCCCAGTATTTACTAAATCGAAGCAAACCTAACCATGAAGCCATTAGAAATCATTAATTTTACAGAGTTATTTTCTCTTTCTGTATTATAAAATGTATACTTACTGTCTGCAGATCTCAGGAGTGAAGATGTTGTGCTGAATCTGATCTCATATACAGCAATATCTGACGGAACAATCTACGCTTAACCAATCAGGAGGAAGCACAGAACCACACGTGACTCAGGTTTATCTGCGATTCCTGTCACACTGTTTGATAAATTAAATTCATGTTATTGTCTGGACTAATCTGAATGTAGAAGCATAGAAATAAAATATAACAGGGAAACTTTTCTGTCAGTCGAACCCCTTTGAGCGCAAACATTTCCTGAGATTTTAAATTATTATTTCAATAGTTTTACAACACAATCACATATTAACAGTTCTCTAATGTCGGTCAATGATCACATGAGATGCAAGTCAATATATAAAATATTTCATGTTTTTTAGAAAGCATTTCATTTTGATTTTTTTTTTGCTTATTATAATTTCTTTTTATTTATATTTATTTATTTATAGAATTTTTTCATAAATATAAAAAAATCATTATATTTTCTTATTATTTGTATTTCTTTATTTACATTTTTTTTTAAAAAATGTAACATTTATTTTATCTAATCAAGTGTTATTGAATATCAACACCTCACTTTTACAGACCGTAAAATAAGGAAACAGACTCAGAATACAGTAATGTGTTCAAAAGTGTGTTTATTGTTAGTGCTCCAGGTGTGTGTGTGTGTGTGTGTGTTTGTAGAGCATAAAAACATCGAGACGAACCCTCCATCTGAGTTTAGAGTCAGTCTGTCATCAACTAACACACACACACACACACACACACACACACACACACACACACTACATGCGGACGCTTCGGTCTGCTTCAGTACACTAACATCTACATTAAAGCTGGAGTTGTTCAGCGCGTGAGTTATTGAGTTATTTTAATT
>CM070830.1:40551798-40571798 GCA_036326025.1 Chrosomus eos | reverse complement strand
GAGTGAGTGAGTGAGTGAGTGTAGTGTAGTGAGTGAGTGTGAGTGAGTGAGTGAGTGAGTGTGAGTGAGTGAGTGAGTGAGTGGTGAGTGATGGTGAGTGTGGTGAGTGAGTGTGTGTGAGTGGAGTGTGTGTGAGTGGAGGGGTGTTGTGAGTGGTGAGTGAGTGATGGTGAGTGTGAGTGAGTGTACCTCTCTGCACAGGAATCATCCAGGTCTTCTCACTGCCATGATAACGGCTCCTGAACTCTCCCACAGTTCTCTGGCTTTAAACACTCGATCATCTGCAGATCACGGGACAAACTCACAAATCACACATTCACAAACTCACACACACTCACCTCTGTCCAGTGTCGTGAGCTCGGTCTCACCCAGCTGAGAGAGAGTTGCACACACACACACACACACACACACACACACACACACACACACACACACACACACACACACACACACACACACACACACACACACACACACACACACACACACACTCACCTCCGTCCAGTGTCGTGAGGTCGGTCTCCCCCAGCTGAGAGAGAGTTGCACACACACACACACACACACACACACACACACACACACACACACACACACACACACACACACACACACACACACAGACACACTCACCTCCGTCCAGTGTCGTGAGGTCGGTCTCCCCCAGCTGAGAGAGAGTTGCACACACACACACACACACACACACACACACACACACACACACACACACACAGACACAGACACACTCACCTCCGTCCAGTGTCGTGAGGTCGGTCTCCCCCAGCTGAGAGAGAGTTGCACACACACACACACACACACACACACACACACACACACACACACACACACACACCACACACAGACACACTCACCTCCGTCCAGTGTCGTGAGGTCGGTCTCCCCCAGCTGAGAGAGAGTTGCACACACACACACACACACACACACCACACACCACACACACACACACACACACACACACACACACACACACACAACAGACACACTCACCTCCGTCCAGTGTCGTGAGGTCGGTCTCCCCAGCTGAGAGAGAGTTGCGCACACACACACAGACACACACAGACACACACACACACTCACCTCGTCCAGTGTCGTGAGTTCGGTCTCCCCCAGCTGAGAGAGAGTTACACACACAGGTTGTGTGAGAAAGCGTTCAGTTAAAGATCGTAACGCTTCAGTGAAGGTCAGAGCCAGAGAACTGAAGACTCGGGTCAGCAGCTCCATAACTCCTTCAGGAATACTCCTCGACCGTGTGTGTGTGTGTGTGTGTCTGCGCTCTGATGCTCACGAGCTCTTTATGGAGCTTAACGCCAGTGAATGCTGATCTGAATCCAGCATTGTGTAAAAGTCGAGGAGCTTGACCTCCGGCACAAAAACATTTGCTCTCCATGCACTGATTTCAAAACGCATATTAAAGCTTCTGAGGAAACAGGCGTGCCAAGGAATTCTGGGAAATTTCTATGGCATTATGGGTGGTTTGTTTGCTTTTCGACATCTTCCCAAGTGTGTTTCATTATTAATCTCTACTTTTGCTCAATTAAATTCACAGACAAAGACACAGAAAAGACACAACACACACACACACACACACACACACACACACACACACACACACACACACACACACACACACACACACAACACACACACACACACAACACACACACACACACACACACACACACACACACACACACAGTTTGTTTTTTAACATCTCAGCTTTGGCTTTTTCATGGAGAAAACCATACTTTTTATTATTTATTAAAATTTAAAACACAATCTAAATCACTAGTATTAGTGAAGATTAATGTGAAGAATGTAAAACACAACAGAAACATTCAGTTGGCATAAATATAATTTAATATCAATATGCATGAGATTGAATTGAGCAAAAGCAGAGATTAATAATGAAACACAAGTTGTGTTTAGTGGTTTAGGCTCCGTCATCTTCCTCATCTTCCTCCTGCACACACACACACACACACACACACACACACACACACACACACACACACACACACACACACACACACACACACACACACACACACACACACACACACAATTAAATCCTAATGTTGTTGCTATAAATAATCTGTGTTCAATAATAAAAGATAATAAACCGTACTGTGCACTAAAGAAATGAAGCCTATGTTTAGGTTGATTTGAGAAGCTTTTTTAAGAGTAGAACTTAATTGTCTATAAAAACATGCAAAACATGTCCTACAAATGAATAAAAGAACATATACTGTACATATACTTCATATTTAATAGTGTTTGATGATTTGTAGATGAAATTTTTGCAAGAGTTTTGTAAAAGGTTTTCCTTGCATTTACACCCTTTTGACCAGAAGGTGTCGCTAGTGTTTTATTTGAAAAGCAAATAAAGTTTTAGCCAAGAGGTAACCCTCGTTCCCTTAAGAGGGAACGGAGACGTCTCGAAGGAGTTTCCAACTAATTGGGATCACGCTAGGGAGACTAATTGCCTTAGAGTAAACTAAAACGAGCCAATGAACATTGGCATCCAAGACTTGCATTCCGCGTCCCGTTGCCAGTGCGGGTATAAAGCGGAAGCGAGCGCACACACATTTGCTTTTCGCTGAGGAGCCTGACGGTGTCCAGTCCTCCGCGAAGGTACAGCAAGCATGGTGACGGGACGAGACGTCTCCGTTCCCTCCTCAGGGAATGAGGGTTACTATACGTAACCGAGGCGTTCCCTTTCGTTCGGGAACTCCTACGTCTTGGAGAAGTTTCCAACGAATTGGGATCACTAATAAAACGCCATGGTGCTAGCCCCTTCCAGCGCCCAGCGTAGCTTCCCGCCTGAGCAGTTTCTTCTCTTCTTTGGCGGGAGCTAGCTAGGAAGAATCACACTGCTGTTCCGCAAGACCCGCTCTGTGGATTTGGACAACACTGGGAAGCGTGCCCAACCCGTAGGAGGGAACGCTGCGGAGCCCTGCCCGGCACTGGAACACACGTGTACTAACCCGTGGGGTAGTGAAACACATGGCAGTCCCTGAGGTAGTCCCAGCCCGAGCGGTGGAAGCGTCCTCAGCAGGGACGACAGAACGGGTCTGTCGAGGGGAAGACACTGTGCTAACCCGGAGGGTAGCTGGAACGTGGAAGAAATGGGTCGCCGTAGTGACCACTGAAGCCACCCAGTCTAATAGGCCTATGTCACGAAAAAATTGAAGACTGGAAGTACGTCTGTTAGTAGGGATACGGCTCTTCCGGTTAGCTTTTTATAATGGTGGAGTCCGATAGATACCGCTGGACCAAATCTCTCCGCAACCAGCCTAACACGGTCAAAAACTGCCCGACGACAGGGCTGATTATCCCCCCAGTTATTCCAGGGAAACCGGGTTGGTATAGAATTATAGACTTGTAGTTGATATTATTATAGACTTGTAGTCAAGACTGCCTAAACCGAGACCAAGACACTACCAAGACGGGGTATCGAGACCAAGTCGAGACCGGAGGGAAAAAACAGACTAGTGTTGAAGCTAAGCAATAACTTGTAAAATGTTGTTTTGCATTGCCTGCCTATCTCTGCCGATATCGAAGTCTCCAAATGAATCCATTCTGCAACTTTTAAATACATAATTATATTTTTAAAAACGAAATTATAGGCTTAAGCGCAGGATCTGAAAGTTGGTTGTTTTGACGCTATGGTTACACACACACACACACACACCGTTGGCAGTTCGCTCAAAGTCATCTATCAGTTGTGCAGTTACCCAAAATCTCCTGAATGAAGTTAAAACCCATCATGTCACTGATATGTGTTTTACTAAATATTAATACATCAAAAACTGTACATGTGTTTTTTAAATCAAGTGATTAAAGTGCTCGTTGCCGCTGCGATCAGTGGCGCGGATACAGTGTTTTCTCGTGTGGCTCGCGCACACCGCACTGTCTTCACTCGGACGCGCGTGCGGATATCCTCGTGGATACTGTAGTGTTGTATTGCTAAATCCACTATGACGGTCTGAGACAGCGAGACCAAGACAAGACTGAGAGGTCCGAGACCAAAGACCGTCAAGGCCGTGACAAGACCGAGACCACGTAAAAGTGTTCTCGCGACCAAGACCGGTCTCGAGACATACATCACTATAGTATTGGTTTTAAGTCTTTCCTAGATGTAGATGCTCTCCTTTTCAAAATCCAAACAAAAGTGCTTCCCCGGAGAATATTAAAAGAAGGCCCCTCATCCCTCCTTATTAACCTAACCCAAGACTTGCGGAGTGTTTCGTCCTTCGGGAAAGCGGGAAAGCTGAGGTATGGCTGTCTACGTCCTGATGCAGAGCAACCCGGTACACTACAACAACAGCTGCGGGTCTAGCCGTTCGCCCGTAAGGTAAACGTTTTCATGGTAACAACGAGTTGGACCAACAGCGTCACCAACAGACGTCGCCCCAATGCCTCTGGGCGCAATTGGATAGAGCTAAAACCAATCAGAGTGATGAAGGAGATGACGTATGCAGAGCGATGGAGAAACATCTCTGAGTGTTGTTCTTTGCTCGGGGTTTAACAAAAAGGAAATGTTCAAATCGCTTAAAACAGATGCGATAGCTGATTAGAACGAACTATGTTCCACGGCGGCATCCATCTTTGTAATGTAGGCTACAAAATCTGATCACCGTCGCGGCGGTGTCGTCATCATGTAAAGCCCGCCCCAACGTTTCTGATTGGTGCCTCGATTTTGACGGATTAGAAATGGGCTTGAATGAGCTCTTTGCCAAAGTAACTTACAAAGCAAATCTAAATTTGTCGGAAGTTGTCTGGGTTTTCCCAGGCTAGGCCGTAGCGAGTACACGGGGTTAAACACGGAGACTATCAAACCTAGCGAACGTGTTAGGTGTCGCCCAGCCCGCAGCTCTACAGATGTCCGCCAGCGAGGAGGAGGCGACACTCCTCGTAGAGTGTACCTAGGTGGGCAAGGCACGTCCTGGGACTCGTAAGCCCGGACGATAGCATCCACTAGCCGGCTAACCTCTGCCTGGAGACAGGCTTCCGCTTCTGCTGGCCTCCGTAACAGACGAAGAGCTGATCTGAGGATCTGAAGCTTTGTGTTCTGTCCACGTAACAACGCAGGGCGAGGACGGGACAGAGAAAAGCCAGGGCTGGGTCTGCCTCCTCCGGGGGCAGCGCTTGCAGGTTCACCAGCTGATGTGCAAACGGAGAGGTAGGAAACTTATCCTAGCCGGAGTCTCAGAAAAATAGCCTCGTTTCCACTGTCGGGCCGAGCTAGTGCTAGTGCGTGCCAGGGCCAGTCGCGTTTCCACTGTCACTTCCAGGGCTTGATCGGGGCTTACTCGGGGCCAACGGCAGGAGTTCTGGCCCGTCGAATACCTTGGGTCAAAGCGGGCCAGCTCGGGCTAGAGGCGTGTTCAAGGTAAAAGGCGGAGTTTATCGGTGTTAGGGAAAGTTATGATCTGTGGCAAGATGCACATTTCACTATTTTATATTGCGCAAAATAATCGCTGCTGGAAATGGGGAATCGCCTGTACTGATCTGTCGAAGATACCAAAGCTCTTCTGAGCGATTTGGGCAGAAGAAAGGTACAACGTCAATTTGACGGCGTGTGCAGAAACGAGGACGTTATAAAATACATTGATGCTGAACTTGCTAAGCTAAGCATTCAGCGACCAACGCTTCAAGTTCAGGAAAAAATAAAAAGTTGCGGGCGCAGTATTGTACAAGGCGATTAAAACGCACAATGGACAAAGCGGAGCTCAGAGAAGGAACTTTCCATGGTTTGACTTGCTGGACGGTGTGCTGGGTCACCATCGGTGTGCTGGGTCACAGTCCCTTGTGGCGAGACAAGTCGGGACACTATTGCAGCCACGGCCGGTGAGTTAATATACATGCTATCTTCCTAACTTAAAAAATAAATAAATTCTTAATACCCGCTGAAATGGGTTGGGTTACATGACGTTTAATCCAGGAAGGCGTGTTAGGGGCGGGGTTTAGGGCAGCGCTGCAGGGCTACTGGCTCGGGCTCGGCGTTAGCCCTGACCCGACCGTGGAAACGCGGCTAATGTGAGAAAGGCCCGGCCTGAACGTCAAGCCTGCAGGTCCCCTACCCTCTTAAAAGAAGCCAAAGCCAACAGGAGAGCTGTCTTCACAGCCAGGATATTTAACTCAACCGTAGGAAGGGCTCAAAGCTTCTGGAGTGCTTAGCACTAGAGTTCTGACCCAGCAGGGTACGGGTGCGGGTTACGAGGCGGATTTAGCCTCCTGGCACCCCTAAGGAATCTGAGGTGTATATATGTAAATATATATTATGTATAAATAAGTATGTATACAGTATAAAAACACACATATGCATGTATATATTTAAGAAATCTTTGCATGTATATACTACATAATATATATTATTTATACATAATCTATTTATATAAATAACACATTTTCTTCAAATATATACATGCATGTGTGTGTATTTACAACATAATTATACACAGTCCACAGTGTATAACAATGTGCAACATTGTTGTACTACACACATATATTCCGTAAACAAACTTTTATTTTGGATCCGATTAATTGTTGCACAGCACTAATATATATATATATCAATGGTCCTAAAATAGTGATGGTAGTAAAGTTTTAGAGTCTAAATGCTTTTCAAATAAAACACTAGCGACACCTTCTGGTCAAAAGTGTGTAAATGCAAGGGAAAACCTTTTACAATCCACTTGTAAAAGTATTAAACACTGCTGGAATAGTAGGATTGTAGTATTTCTAAATGTTTTAGACTCGAGTCACTGTGACACGACAGGTTTTGCTGCTCATGTTTTTATGAAATGCTCACTCTATCCAACGCTCTCTCCTCCGAGTCTCCTTCTGCTTTCTCTGATCCGGCTCGAGTCTCTTCAGGAGCGTCTTGCTTTCATTACCTGTGCTCTGAAGATCAACAGCTCCATCAGAGATCTCTCTCTCTGTGTGTGTGTGTGTGTGTGTGTGTGTGTGTGTGTGTGTGTGTGTGTGTGTGTGTGTGTGTGTGTGTGTGTGTGTGTGTGTGTGTGTGTGTTTGTTTGGTTGGTGTTGAGTGTGGTGTGTGAGTGTGAGTGTGTGAGTGTGTGTGTGTGTGTCTGAGTCTGAGTCTGAGTGTGAGTGTGTGTGTGTGAGTCTGAGTGTGAGTGTGTGTGTGTGAGTGTGAGTGTGTGAGTGTGTGTGTGTCTGAGTGAGTGTAGTGTGTGGTGAGTGTGAGTGAGTGGAGTGAGTGAGTGAGTGTGTGTGGTGTGTTGAGAGTGAGTGAGTGAGTGAGTGAGTGAGTGAGTGAGTGAGTGAGTGAGTGAGTGGTGTGTGTGTGTGTGTGTGTGTGTGTGGTGTGTGTGTGTGTGTGTGTGTGTGTGTGTGTGTGTGTGTGTGTGTGGTGTGTGTGGTGTGTGGTGTGTGTGTGTGTGGTGTCGCTCACCAGAGAGTCCCTGAGCTCCTCCTCAGTGTTCAGGGTCTCGGAGGTTTGGTCCTCCTGATGAGGGAAAGCAGAGATCAGCTGATCAGCTTTAGTTTATAAACCTCTCTGATTGAGTGTCTGCATCATGTGATTGATCACCTGATCCTTCGGCTCGTTCGCTCGCTCTGGCGGATCGGCTGCACTCTCTCTCTGCAGGAATAACACACTTAGATGCATTCTGGAGAGATTAAACAATGTGAACGTATACTGATACTAGCGTGAATGTAGCTCGGGAAAGCAAGTGTGTGTTTGTGTGTGTGTTGTGTGTTGTGTGTTTGTGTGTTGTGTGTGTGTGTGTGTGTTTGTGTGTGTGTGTGTGTGTGTGTGTGTGTTGTGTGAGTGAGTGTAAATGCTAGATAGAAGGAGAAACACACACCTCATCTTCACACAGATCTGGTTTGCTCTCGTCTGCTGTTTCAGGAACATGCTGTCAGAACACAACACAACAGAACATTCTTATGATTGTGGAGAATATTTGCTCATTAAATGGGTTTTGTTGACCCAAAAATGAAAATTAGCCCATGATTTACTCGCCCTCAACTCATCCTAGGTGTTGTATGTATATGATAATCTGCTTTCAGACGAATACAATCAGTTAGCATATTAAAACATGTCCTGGCTGTTCCAGGCTTTATAATGGCAGTGAATGGGCGTTTCTGTTTTGAAGTTCATAAAAGTGCACCTGTCACCTGTGCGGCTCTGATCCGGGTCTCCTCCTCCTCCAGGTCTCTCTGATGGAGATTCTCCTCATGGACTCGCCGCTTCTCCTCCTCCAACTCTCTCTGATGAGCGGCTTTCTGAGAACACACAGGATGGGTTATGATTGTGGGGATATTTACATTCAAAAACTCCACCAGTAAACTCAGCATGTGTGTGTGTGTGTGCGTGTGAGAGAGAGACCTGCAGCTCGAGCTCCTGGTTGTGTTTGTATTTGCGGATCCAGAGCGCCAGGTACTCGATGGGATCCAGCGGTCGGAGCTCGATTAGTTCGGCGAGAGCCTCGGAGAGACAGCGACCCAGAGTCCTGCTCACATACTGAGAGTCCATCTCACACACACAACCACACAACCAACCTATTACACGGCTAAAACCTGCGCTTATTTATCCAACCCGCCGTGCAGTCACGTCTTCGCGATAATATTAAAGTGAAGACATGATGGTGTTTGTATTACGCGGGTTGTGTTTACATTACAATCTCCATGGTAACGGCACAGAAGTGAAACCATAGAAATGCTCCATTCAACCGCTCAAGACACGTCGGCGCGCCCGCCATCTTGGAACGGTCAGCGTGTCGTCACTCACAGTAAGAACATCAATCAGCAGATTTTTATTTAACTTTTCAGATTTTACTTTTATCACTCAAAACTCATCTTTGAGCACCAATATGACATATTTAAACGTTTTCCCTGAAAAAAAAAATACCATCATGCTTGAAAATAGTTTAGTATAGGCCTATACCTGGTTCTGTGAATATGCAAATGAGCCCCGCCTCCACTCACTCGCTCACTCAGAGATCCACTGGTTGACGATCACACGTTGATCTGATTGGTCAAGGTAGTTTGTGACGTCAGAAACACCAGCGATTTCAGTGTTTTTGAGACTGTCTTTGGTTCACTGCAGTTTTAAGCAGAAAATACTCAGCAATGCTGTCGATTTATGAATTTACACATGATTGTCTTAAAGCATATTAAAAACACCACAGACATATAAACAACATTAAAAGCTTTAAAACTTTAAATTCCAGAAGAAATGGGATAACCTCTCACATGTGAGAATGTGTTGATTTGTGTATATTAACTCAATAGATTTTACTATGGTTCTTTTTAATCTTTTTACTTTTACTACGGTAAATTTAATGTCGTATTAGCTGACGCCTTCGTCTTATTGTATGTGTTAGTTTAGCAAAATCATCTGTTGAGGTTTTGCAGATATTCAGATATATGCATCCTACTCCGTCTTGCAATCATGTAATCATGTTAACATTATTATGGAATCATGTTTTTGCCACAGAATAATAAATTAAAAATTAGTTGCGTCCCCCCTCCCTCCCTCAGATTTGCGAGTTTAAATCTCACAGTTCATGAAAAAAAGTGGGATAAAAATCTAAAATTGCAAGAAAAAAACTATTTTTCGCAAAAAAATTTGAGATAATAATAATAACAGACTTCCATACGTTATTAAACAACATTGTTTGTGCATGTTTGTACCCAATAAACTTAATGAACAGTAATTATTCAGCTTAACGTCTTTCCTAAAATACAGAACTATAAATGATCTATAAAATCTGACATATTTGCTGTACTCACTGTGAGGACATGAAGATAATCAGTTAAATAAATATCACAGAACTTTCTTACCAATGAAAAGTGGTATATATGTTACCAATACAATGCAAACAAACCAGTATACATTACCGCACACATAACTTGATAACCTTCACCATAACGCAGAACATGTGAAACTGAATACGAGTCCAAATGAAGATCAAACATGTTTCTTTTTAACGATTTATTGTTAAATTAACATTAAGACACTTTGCTATTAGGCACTTCAACTTGAGTTCACCATAAAGCACTTGGAACATGTTCATAATCTAAACAAACATTAGTGCAATGGAAAGATTAAAGCTTTGATGCAAGTAAAGAACATCTATTAATAAGTGATTAATATAAAGACTATAGAAGTCAATGGCGAGAGACAACTTCTTTTTATTCCGTCTGAACTGTGCCCTGAATTACACATATGATGTTCGTCAATTTAAAACATAATTATGAAAGTCAAGAAAGTCAAAGTTTGTCATAAAACAGAAGAGTAACATTTAGTTTTATGTGAAAATCGCTCAATGAACTACATCTCTCGTCTCGCATATGTACGTCACCAATCTTTGTGTGTGTGTGTGTGCAGTCTGGGACAAAACACGACGGCGTAACGTTACGATTATAACATTAGAGAAAATGACAGAGTTAACTACAGTAAAGTTAGCTTCAGTAAAGTTAGCTTCAGTAACGTTAGCTTCAGTAAAGTTAGCTTCAGTAAAGTTAGCTTCAGTAAAGTTAGCCTCATTAAAGTTAGCTTCATTAAAGTTAGCTTCACTAAAGTTAGCTTCAGTACAGTTAGCTTCAGTAAAGTTAGCTTCAGTAACGTTAGCTTCAGTAAAGTTAGCTTCAGTAACGTTAGCTTCAGTAAAGTTAGCTTCAGTAACGTTAGCTTCAGTAACGTTAGCCTCAGTAAAGTTAGCCTCAGTAAAGTTAGCTTCAGTAAAGTTAGCTTCAGTAAAGTTATCTTCAGTAAAGTTAGCTTCAGGCTTCAGTAAAGTTAGCTTCAGTAAAGTTAGCTTCAGTAACGTTAGCTTCAGTAAAGTTAGCTTCAATAAAGTTAGCTTCAGTAAAGTTAGCGTCAGTAACGTTAGCTTCAGTAAAGTTAGCTTCAGTAACGTTAGCTTCAGTAACGTTAGCTTCAGTAAAGTTAGCTTCAGTAACGTTAGCTTCAGTAAAAGTTAGCCTCAGTAAAGTTAGCTTCAGTAAAGTTAGCTTCAGTAACGTTAGCTTCAGTAACGTTAGCTTCAGTAAAGTTAGCTTCAGTAAAGTTAGCTTCAGTAAAGTTAGCCTCATTAAAGTTAGCTTCATTAAAGTTAGCTTCACTAAAGTTAGCTTCAGTACAGTTAGTTCAGTAAAGTTAGCTTCAGTAAAGTTAGCTTCAGTAAAGTTAGCTTCAGTAAAGTTAGCTTCAGTAACGTTAGCTTCAGTAACGTTAGCTTCAGTAAAGTTAGCTTCAGTAAAGTTAGCTTCAGTAAAGTTAGCCTCATTAAAGTTAGCTTCATTAAAGTTAGCTTCAGTAAAGTTAGCTTCAGTAACGTTAGCTTCAGTAAAGTTAGCTTCAGTAAAGTTAGCTTCAGTAAAGTTAACTACAGTAAAGTTAACTACAGTAAAGTTAGCTTCAGTAAAGTTAGCCTCAGTAAAGTTAGCTTCAGTAAAGTTAGCTTCAGTAAAGTTAGCTTCAGTAAAGTTAGCCTCATTAAAGTTAGCCTCAGTAGAGTTAGCTTCAGTAAAGTTAGCCTCAGTAAAGTTAGCTTCAGTAAAGTTAGCTTCAGTAAAGTCAGCTTCAGTAAAGTTAGCTTCAGTAAAGTTAGCCTCATTAAAGTTAGCCTCAGTAGAGTTAGCTTCAGTAAAGTTAGCCTCATTAAAGTTAGCCTCAGTAGAGTTAGTAGGGTTGCCACCTGTCCCGGTTTTACCGGGATTGTCCTTCTTTTTAATAACCTGTCCCGGGAAATTTATGCACTCTCCCGGGACACTGAATGTCCCGGTTTTCGAAAGCTACGTGAATATGTATGCTCAAACCGTGTTGCGCGCCGCGCGCACAGCAAATGAGAGACCTTGCGTTGCGTGTGTGTGCTAGTGTGTGTGTGTGCCTCAAGAAGCGCGTGCCCCTAAAAGAAGAAGCACATGTAACCCCCCCCCCACCCCCCGTTGGCTGCGGGTCATCGATGTCCCGGTTTTTTATCAGACATAGGTGGCAACCCTAAGAGTTAGCTTCAGTAAAGTTAGCCTCAGTAAAGTTAGCTTCAGTAAAGTTAGCTTCAGTAAAGTTAGCCTCAGTAAAGTTAGCTTCAGTAAAGTTAGCCTCAGTAAAGTTAGCTTCAGTAAAGTTAGCTTCAGTAAAGTTAGCCTCAGTAAAGTTAGCCTCAGTAAAGTTAGCCTCAGTAAAGTTAGCTTCAGTAAAGTTAGCCTCAGTAAAGTTAGCTTTAGTAAAGTTAGCTTCAGTAAAGTTAGCTTCAGTAAAGTTAGCCTCAGTAAAGTTAGCTTCAGTAAAGTTAGCTTCAGTAACGTTAGCTTCAGTAAAGTTATTAGCTTCAGTAAAGTTAGCCTCAGTAGAGTTCGCTTTAGTAAAGTTAGCCTCAGTAAAGTTAGCTTCAGTAAAGTTAGCTTCAGTAAAGTTAGCCTCAGTAAAGTTAGCCTCAGTAAAGTTAGCTTCAGTAAAGTTAGCCTCAGTAAAGTTAGCTTTAGTAAAGTTAGCTTCAGTAAAGTGAGCTTCAGTAAAGTTAGCCTCAGTAAAGTTAGCTTCAGTAAAGTTAGCTTCAGTAAAGTTAGCTTCAGTAAAGTTATTAGCTTCAGTAAAGTTAGCCTCAGTAGAGTTCGCTTTAGTAAAGTTAGCCTCAGTAAAGTTAGCTTCATTCATTGAGAGAAAAGGTACGACATCACATGCGCGCCTTTTGGGTTTGTAGTCTTGGTAGGTCCCATGGTGATTGACCGGAAGGGGAGGGGCTTCGGCTCTCTATAACCACAGCTCAAATGCTGATGTCCACACGTCAGACTTTCTCTAGTTTGCGTCTGGTCATCAGAGCCACGAGTGTTTCTGAAGAGATGGAGCTGAACTCGCGCGAGAACGAGCTGTAGAACAGCAGAACGATGATGGCAAACGTCCACTCTGAGATGGCCGCCGCGTGCTGAAGAACAAAACTCTCCTGGATGAAGAACACGCCGCCTGCAGGACTCACGTTAAGGAACAGCTGGATAAACATCTGGTCATATACTGTAAAACAAATTCTGTTCAATTTACGGTAAAAAAACAGCAGCTGCGGTTGCCAGAGCGTTACCGAAAAAAATACGGTAGCAACAATTTAGGTTTTACAGACTTAAAGTCCCTGTAAAGTCAAAATTAAGTTCTGAGTTTGTCACACCACAGAAAAATGTGTTGTTAACCACCCAGCCTAATTTGAATGATAAAAAATAATTTATAATGTGTTTAGATTTTTTTTTTAGAATTGACTTTAACTTAATTTACAGTAAAAAAAACCCCAACATATTTCACTATCTGATATAATGTTAATTTACCTACCAATTGAAATACTATATCTTTTTTATACCAGTGTAATACACTTACACTCTAAACAATGCTGGGTTGTTTCAACCCACGTTTGGGTCAAATATGGACAAACCCAAATGTTGGGTTAAAAATTGTTTTTAAAATTTTAACGCAACTTCAACTTTCACTTTCAACTGTAAATTTTATAATTACATTTTTGACCCAACATTTGGATTTGTCCATATTTGACCCACATTTTGGTTGAAACAACCCAGCATTTTTTAGAGTTAACTTAAATTTACAGTAAAATAAACATATTTCACTATCTGATGTAATGTTAATTTACCTACCAACTGAAATACTATATATCTGTTTTATACTATTGTAATACACTTACAACCACCAATCACAGCGGTGATGAGAGTCATATGATGAGATAGATAGTAGATTTTCCACAAAATGTTAATACTAATATATAGAAGGTGCACAGTGTCATTCACACACACACACACACACACACACACACACACACACACACACACACACACACACACACACACACACACACACACACACACACACACACCATCATAATAACACACATGAAATTTAAAAAATGCAATAAACTTTAAATTAACAAAATTAAATGTAACATAAGCCCCTAATGTACATAAAACTCAGATAAATTATGAAGAAACACTTCAACAAAAATACATAAAATGTGAAGTGTCAGGCAGGGAATTGTGGGGCGGATTTTCACTGTAAATGATATAATGACTTGTTCTTTTTCACTTCCAAAAGCCGTACATTTAACGGTATTTTACTGTAATATTATATTAAATATACAGTAAGTGATTATCTATCACAGTTATTCAACTTTCTGTTAAGCAATTAACCGCTGATAACCAAGTTTTTCACCGTAACCGTAGCGTTTTAACGATTTTAATGACATGATTTGTCCCTGGCAGTGAAGGATATTTAGTATTAATTTAACAAAATTAAATGTAAGTTAACCCTAATGTACATACTTGATTAGAAAAAACTCAGTTAAATTTTGAAAAAACAGTTATTTCAACAAAAATAACATAAAATGTGAAGTGTCACGCAGGGAATTGTGGGGCGGATTTTCACTGTAAATGATATAATGACTTGTTCTTTTTCACTTCCAAAAGCTGTAAATGTAACAGTGTTTAACAGTACGGTCAGTGATTATCTATCACAGTTATTCACCGTATATAGTACGGAAACTTTCTGTTAACCAATTAACCACGTATTTCACCGTAGCATTTTTACAGTAAAATACCGTTAAAATCATGATAATTTTTATAAAAGCGCTTTATGAAACGTTTTGTCCCTGGCAGTGAAGGATATTGAGTATGAGTGTGGCGAAGGCCAGTGAGGCGAGTGCGAGCCTCAGATGAGCCGTCTGGAAGTCTCTCCGCGTCTCGGCCGCGCGGTACGACAGCAGCGTTTGCACACACACGAACAGCAGACTCGCGGGGAAGGCCAGACCCGCGCCCACATAATGAAGAACTTTAGCATGATCCACCTATGGAAAACAGCAGCGTCAGTCTCAGCGCACTGCTAATGAGTTACAGGACAAACATGCTTTATGCCAACCTGGGACTTTAAGATGAATTCTATAGGTTTTTATTTATAAGAGTTGTGTGGGTCTTATGCAACATTTTAGTTTAGTTTATAATTGTTGTTGTGCTGTTTTTGCATTTGTTGAGCCTTTTTCTACCCAGTAGGGATACACTATTTGTAAATTAGCTTAAAAAATCAAGATGGAAAATAACATCCTATTTGTTATTTCAATTTGTTCCCTCAATAACTGTAATTTTAATTTAAAACCTGGATATGTATAATATAAAAATATGATTTTTAAAAGCAAATAAAAGTACTATTTCAGTCTTTCCACTTAAAAGTTTCACATTTAAGTCAATGTGTAACATGCTGTTTATTTGTGAAATTTAATAGCAATTTCTGTGAAAATTGTTATGTTTTTATAATCAATATCAATTTTGCCAAGCTCTAAAATAATAAAAATGATATTTTCTGGGGATTCCTCACATGTAATGGTGATGTTAAGGTTTTTCCTGAACTGCTCAGGCTTAGTTTGTAGTCATTGTTAATTACTTTAAATGCATCTATGGTTGTTTATTTGTTTATAGTTTAACGCTATGCCAGTTACCACGACTGTATTTATGGCGGAAACATGTTAAAAAGGTGCCGAAATATACAAATCACAAAATAAACAAAACAAAAAATTTATAAAACTTTGATAAAACTAGTGTCATGACTGCTTGTATGATTCAATCTATAAGAAAACATCACAATCCATTAAAATATGCTTCCAAATATTAGACTCTTGCAAATGTATAAATAGAGTAAAATAACATATAACCAACATGTTGCTTATGGAAAAATTCAGACATGAATTGATATGCGAATTGTGATGCTCTTTAATTAATCATATTGAAGAACAAGAGTCATTTTGTTATTGTTTTCTTACTTGAAAGTTTCCAACAATCATGAGTCCTGCGGCACAGAGCCATCCGGCAAACAGACCCTCGATGTTCAACACGTTATTGCTCTCCTTATGGATCAGCTGAGCGTAACGCAACAGACCAATCACAGTCACTGTAACACAACAGACCAATCACAGTCACTGCAACACACAACAGACCAATCACAGTCACTGTAACACAACAGACCAATCACAGTCACTGCAACACACAACAGACCAATCACAGTCACTGCAACACAACAGACCAATCACAGTCACTGCAACACACAACAGACCAATCACAGTCACTGCAACGCAACAGACCAATCACAGTCACTGTAACACAACAGACCAATCACAGTCACTGCAACACACAACAGACCAATCACAGTCACTGCAACACAACAGACCAATCACAGTCACTGCAACAAACAGACCAATCACAGTCACTGCAACACACACACACAGACCAATCACAGTCACTGCAACACACAACAGACCAATCACAGTCACTGCAACACACAACAGACCAATCACAGTCACTGCAACACACAACAGACCAATCACAGTCACTGCAACACACAACAGACCAATCACAGTCACTGCAACACAACAGACCAATCACAGTCACTGCAACACACAACAGACCAATCACAGTCACTGTAACACAACAGACCAATCACAGTCACTGCAACACAAACAGACCAATCACAGTCACTGCAACACAACAGACCAATCACAGTCACTGCAACACACAACAGACCAATCCACAGCCACTGCAACACACAACAGACCAATCACAGTCACTGCAACACACAACAGACCAATCACAGTCACTGAACACACAACAGACCAATCACAGTCACTGCAACACACAACAGACCAATCACAGTCACTGTAACACAACAGACCAATCACAGTCACTGCAACACACAACAACCAGCATCCACAGCTCACTGTAAACACAACAGACCCATATCACAGAATCACTGCAACACACAACAGACCAATCACAGTCACTGCAAACACAACAGACCAATCACAGTCACTGCACACACACACAACAGAACCCAATCACAGTCACTGTAAACACAACAGACCAATCACAGTCACTGCAACACACAACAGACCAATCACAGTCACTGAACACAACAGACCAATCACAGTCACTGTACACACACAACAGACCAGACACAATCCACAGTCACACTGCACCACAACACAACAGACCAATCACAGTCACTGCAACACACAACAGACCAATCACAGTCACTGTAACACACAACAGACCAATCACAGTCACTGCAACACACAACAGACCAATCACAGTCACTGTAACACAACAGACCAATCACAGTCACTGCAACACACAACAGACCAATCACAGTCACTGCAACACAACAGACCAATCACAGTCACTGCAAACACCATCACAGACCAATACAGATCCACTGCACACACACAACAGACCAATCACAGTCACTGCAACACACAACAGACCAATCACAGTCACTGCAAACACAACAGACCAATCACAGTCACTGCAACACACACAACAGACCAATCACAGTCACTGTAACACAACAGACCAATCACACAGCCCACGACCAACCACACACAACAGACCAATCACAGTCACTGCAACACAACAGACCAATCACAGTCACTGCAACACACAACAGACCAATCACAGTCACTGTAACACACAACAGACCAATCACAGTCACTGCAACACACAACAGACCAATCACAGTCACTGTAACACACAACAGACCAATCACAGTCACTGCAACACAACAGACCAATCACAGTCACTGCAACACACAACAGACCAATCACAGTCACTGCAAACACACAACAGACCAATCAACAGTCACTGCAACACACAACAGACCAATCACAGTTCCCACTGCAATCACAGTCACTGCACACAACAGACCAATCACAGTCACTGCAACACACAACAGACCAATCACAGTCACTGCAACACACAACAGACCAATCACAGTCACTGCAACACACACAACAGACCAATCACAGTCACTGCAAACACACAACAGACCAATCACAGTCACTGTAACACACAACAGACCAATCACAGTCACTGCAACACACAACAGACCAATCACAGTCACTGTAACACAACAGACAATCACAGTCACTGCAACACACAACAGACCAATACAGTCACTGAAACAACACCAATCACAGTCACTGCAACACACAACAGACCAATCACAGTCACTGCAAACACAACAGACCAATCACAGTCACTGCAACACACAACAGACCAATCACAGTCACTGCAACACAACAGACCAATCACAGTCACTGCAACACACACAACAGACCAATCACAGTCACTGCAACACAACAGACCAATCACAGTCACTGCAAACACAACAGACCAATCACAGTCACTGCAACACACACAACCGACCAATCACAGTCACTGCAACACAACAGACCAATCACAGTCACTGCAACACAACAGACCAATCACAGTCACTGTAACACAACAGACCAATCACAGTCACTGCAACACACAACAGACCAATCACAGTCACTGTAACACAACAGACCAATCACAGTCACTGCAACACAACAGACCAATCACAGTCACTGTAACACAACAGACCAATCACAGTCACTGCAACACAACAGACCAATCACAGTCACATGCAACACAACAGACCAATCACAGTCACTGTAACACAACAGACCAATCACAGTCACTGCAACACACAACAGACCAATCACAGTCACTGCAACACACAACAGACCAATCACAGTCACTGCAACACAACAGACCAATCACAGTCACTGCAACACAACAGACCAATCACAGTCACTGCAACACAACAGACCAATCACAGTCACTGCAACACACAACAGACCAATCACAGTCACTGCGACACACAACAGACCAATCACAGTCACTGCAACACACAACAGACCAATCACAGTCACTGCAACACACAACAGACCAATCACAGTCACTGCAACACACACAACAGACCAATCACAGTCACTGCAACACAACAGACCAATCACAGTCACTGCAACACACACAACAGACCAATCACAGTCACTGCAACACACAACAGACCAATCACAGTCACTGCAACACACAACAGACCAATCACAGTCACTGCAACACACAACAGACCAATCACAGTCACTGTAACACACAACAGACCAATCACAGTCACTGCAACACAACAGACCAATCACAGTCACTGCAACACAACAGACCAATCACAGTCACTGCAACACACAACAGACCAATCACAGTCACTGCAACACACAACAGACCAATCACAGTCACTGCAACACACAACAGACCAATCACAGTCACTGCAACACACAACAGACCAATCACAGTCACTGCAACACAACAGACCAATCACAGTCACTGCAACACACACAACCGACCAATCACAGTCACTGCAACACAACAGACCAATCACAGTCACTGCAACACAACAGACCAATCACAACTTGGTGTGTTGCTATTCATTTCCTTCTCTGTCGGCCTCGAGATAGTTCTCGTAGTGTAACAGCGCAGCGCTTCTGTGTTGTATGTGTGATTGGTCATATGTGTGATGCGTGTGACGTACGACACAGAAGCGCTGCGCTGTTACACTACGAGAACTATCTCGAGGCCGACAGAGAAGGATATGAATACTTGAATAAAGTCGTTATTTTTGTTTGATTTTTGCGCACAAAAAGTATTCTCGTCGCTTGATAAACTTAAGATTGAGCCACTGTCGTCACTTAGACTATTTTAATGATGTCTTTAAAGGGGTCATATAATGGTACATGCACTATTACAAGTTGATTGTACTGAAATGTGTGTTGACAGTGTCTGTACACAACCATCATATAATGATAAAAAACCATCCTTTGTTTTTGTTTTAATCTCTTTATATGTTTTCCCCTGCCTCAAATTGAGCCGTTCGTATTTGTGACGTCGATAAAACAGACGCCCCTCCCACGATTGTTGATTGACAGCAGCGTTTCAACACAGATCCGCCCTCGCTCGTGAGCGAGCTGTCAATCATAGTGCGCGAGGACCAGTGTTGTGCCGAAAAGTACGCTGGAGCAGCACTGTCTATGAGCAGAATGGAGTCTAAGCGAAGTGGTGTTCTGTTCTTGGGTGGAATATGGAACACAACAGTCATTTTAATGTTCCTAAATCTGAACCGCCGA
>CM070830.1:40526798-40546798 GCA_036326025.1 Chrosomus eos | reverse complement strand
TTGAATTGTTGATATCAAGGATTCATTTCCTGGAAATGAATAAAAGTTAAGACAGCTTGCCATATATTAGCTGTACATTAGCCTGAAGAACTGAAACATGTTGCCGGAGCAGAAAGACGAGTCTCAACAACCTTCAGCACAGAAACCAGTCAAACCAGTTCAGAGTTTCACACGGATGCTTTAATCCAGTCATTTACTCTCCAGACTCTGATGAAATATAACACACTAAATCACGTTTCACAGCAGTGTATACTACACAATAATCTGCAAGATGGTCATTTCACTATATAAACTGCTTTTTAACTATATTCTCTTAAATATTTTTTTACAATGAGATTTTGCATTTCATTCTACGATTAATAACGGACAATGACATCGTCACATCAAAGGAGAATGTGTGTTTGTCTCACTGTGACAATATCAGTGTTTTGTAAACATTAACACGTTTAACTCATTAACTTCCATTGATGGGTGAATCTCACAAACATTTCAACAGTCACAATGCACAACAAATTTTTCATTAATAAAACGAAGCCTATTTCAGAGTTGGGGAAAGTAACGCGAGTTATGTAATCACTAGTTACTTTTTAAGTAACTAGTAAAGTAACATTACTTTTAAATATCTGAGTCACTGTGAGAAAAAGTAACACAAAAGTATTTTTTACTTTCCATTAGTGCTGTGCAACGATTAATCGCATCCAAAATAAAAGTTTGTTCACATAATATATGTGTGTGTACTGTGTATAATTATTTTGTAAATATAAATACACACACATGCATGTATATCGGATGCGATTAATCGTTGCCCAGCACTACTTTCTATAAAAAGTAACTCAATTAGTGACTTTTTTAGGGAGTTACGCAATATTGTAATCAGTGTTGGGTAAGTTACTCTAAAAAAGTAACTAATTACTAATTACCTCTTCAACAGTGTAATTAGATTACGGTACTAATTACTCTCTCTAAAAAGTATTTAATTACTTTTAATTACTTTCTAAATCCCTTATCAACCTCAACCAGCTGAATAATACAAGAATAGACATGAAACTGTTTCAATTCTTTCAAATAAATACTATAAAATTGCATGAATTATCCTTAAACTGAGAAAACTATCATTTTAAAGGGGGAAGGTTACATTATAAACATACTTTTTAACATCAGACAATACATTTTGATGTTAAACCCACAGAATTGTTGGTTAATAAAAGTCTGATCCTCATGACATTTCATAGTTATTTTACAAGATTCGCACGAATTTGTACGAGTGCGGTCGTACGATTTATACACCTCATAAAATGCATACGAATCGCTGTGAGATCGGATTGATCTATACACAGTATATAGCTCAATTACATCAGAAGTAACTGTAATTAAATTACAGAAAAATTAATTTTCAAGGGAAAGTAATTAAATTAATTAGTTACACCCAACACTGATTGTAATGCATTATTTTAAAAAGTAACCTTCCCCAACACTAGCCTATTTTTAGAACAATACGATTTTTTGCATTGAAAAAGTTCGATAAAAATGGCTTTATTTTCCTAATGCAAAATATAATTCCTCATGAAATATGAGCTGGACATTTGCATGCCAACTACTGGAGTGCTTGTGAGTTTATGGATCACTTCATGGATGGCTTTGCATATTGAACAGAAGAAACACACCCAGCATTCAGACGCGGAGGCTCGTCTTACTCTCGCTTCTCGGTCTTCTCGTCCGCTGGGCGTTTGAGGTACGCGTTCCAGAAGAAGCGAGAGAAGAGCAGCAGATAGCTGAGGTACATGGCAGAGCCGTAGATGATGTTGTGCATGGTGGACACGCAGTGATCGGGGTGTTTCCAGCTGAACACGAGCGCCAGCACGCTCAGACCCGCGAGCATCTGCAACATCTGCATCAGGGTGATCAGCATAGCGAAGGCTTTGGGCACGCGGACGCCGGCCGCTCGAGCCGTGTAGTAACTGTACATGAACGCGTGCACGGTGTAGTTGAGGTCATGAACCAGCCGCCGCCGGCCACGTGATCTTTATACGAGTACCAGCTGTACAGCAGCACTGTGATGTGATGATACCAGTGCAGGAAGATCAGACGCTGCTTACGCAGGACGATGAACACCGTGTCACCTGATACACCACACACACACACACACACACGTGTGAAGGAACATCACAGAAAACAGTTTTCAATCAAGAACGAGCAAAAATGTTTTTGCATTCTCATAATGTTTGAATATTCAAAAGTAACATTCTCATAATGTTTGAATATTCAAAAGTAACATTCTCATAAGGCTAATATCATGTTCAGTCAGTGTTATCTGGTCTTTAATAATGTTCTCAAAACATTATTTATTCATGTTTCATGGAGGGTTTTTTTTCCTGAAATGTTTCAGTAACATTTTTGTTTCAAAACATTTCGAGAACATTCAAAAGTAACATTCTCATAACGTTTGCAAAATGGAATGTTCCATTAATGTTCACATAACAAAAATAAATAAATAAATAAATAATTTATATGAAATAACTTAACGGAAACATTAGCAAAACGAACATATTTTTGTTGGGAAATTGAGCTTAATTGTCATATAAAAATTGTCATCCATAAAAATGGATGGTTTTCTATTGAATTTTTGAAACATTTATTTTTCTATTGCTAAATATAATTTCACATTTTCTGAGCATTATTGTGCATAATTATTTTTAACCTGAAATATATTTTAGGGGTTGAATGTTATAATTTTAACTTAAATGTTATAATTTTAATCAGTCAGTATTATGAGGTGTGATGAGCATCTCTCACCGAGCTCCGGCGCTTTACTCAGCGTGAACGCAAACGCCCAGAACTTGCTGACGGGAGCGCTGTAGAAGTCGGTGTCACACACAGACTGCCTGAAGCCGTGTGTCGTCAGCACAGTGAACATGTACCAGCTCGTCCTCATCGCACCTGTAATACTGACACACACACACACCAGCAATGAGGAAGACCAGCTACTGATGCTGAGACACACACAGCTTCCAGAACACAGAACATCAAACCCGAGATCAGTCTCATTCTCACACACTCAAAACTCACTCTCTCTCTCTCTCTCTCTCTCTCTCATCTCTCTCTCTCTCTCTCTCTCTCTCTCTCTCTCTCTCTCTCCTCTCTCTCTCCCTCTCTCTCTCTCTCTCTCTCACACACACAACACACCACACCTTTCAGAGCAGACGATGTGTGTTGAGCCTGAGTCTGCTGGTACTGAGACACACACAGCTTCCAGAACACAGATTACATCAAACCTGAGATCAGCCACTCAAACTCCATCTAGTAGAAGTAAGCGACTTTTGACTTCAAGTCATGATGCAAAGGTCCCCTTTGGTATGGAAGTACCTTAAGGCCATAGAAATAAATTTATCCTAAGACACAAGTGAGATCACATTTTGTTTCTTATTAAGTTATTAAGAATGAAAAGATAAGTAAAGTCACTCTGATGACACAATTTTTATGTGAAATTTGCATATTTACCCCCAATTGTCATGGTATGGGGAATTTTTTTTTTTAAATTTGAAACCAATTCCATTGGATTCCTTGACCCCAAAAATGTACGCTTTGACACCAAATTTGTCATTATAGCGATAACAGAAGCAAAGATATGGGCTCTAGAGTATTTCCGCATTGGCGGCCATTTTTGAAAAAACATGTTTATTTCTGATACAAAGTGTGATCTCACTTGTGTCTTAGGATAAATTTATTTGTATGACCCTAAGATACTTCCATACCAAAGGAGATCTTTGCATCATGACTTGAAGTCAAAGGCCTATTTTTTGGGCTTAACCTCCTTACTATTCGGCCAGAAGAAACGAGTGTGAGAAAGAGTTTGATGATCAAAAGTAAAGTTTCAAAAGTAATTCTTATATTGTTGTTTATCTGGTTTGTTTGTTTTTGGTCGATATGTGTATTTTGTAAAATTTCTGTATGTATTCCTGCATAATAATAAAGTGATACAATAGAATAGCTTTTTTATGATAGAAACTGTGGTGTATTTAATACTATTAATATGTGCATTAAGGTTGTCCCTGAAGACTTGCCGTTGTTAGCTTGTGTGTTGTCTGCGCATGTCATAAAGTCTGTAATACTCTCATGTTGAGCGTTTGTGTTATGCCCAGTAAAAGAAAGCAGTAAAACGCGTGCCTTGCCTAGTCATTTAAGTACACCACAGAAACAGTGTTTAATTGTGTCATTTAGTTGTAAGACTGGAAAAACTAGTTTACAGTTTTTTTCAGTCGCTACCAAGCATTTGTCCAATCAGTTGTCACATTTTCAAAACTCTAAACACAGTTAGCACAGCATCATTCTTTTGTGACCATACCATTTACACATTTCATGTCGTTTTCACACAATATGCAGTCAGTGAACACATTTCCACAATGCTTACATTTTCTTAGCAGACAAGCTATACCTCCCAACAAAATAATGGATTGTTTATGTAGTATTTACGAATGTTAACACACACCATCCCACAATAGCAAAAACAATATTCCAAACCTTAGATACAGTATAAAAACTACTTCTTATGCAATGATATCAGTTCAAAAACAATATATTTATATATTTCAGCTGAATATAAACAAACAATTGAATAATTGACACAGCTGATTTATGTTCGGTAAACTGGGCCAACCACAACTGATTCCAGTCTGGCTCAGTCTAAGTGGCAGGGGTTATTTTTTCTATTACATTGACACTTATACAGTAAAAAGGAGGACTTTGAGGAGTGATGTTTTTTGAAACTGAAACAGAAAAAGACAAACACTGTAATTTATGGACGAGGAAGAGTAAGAGCAAGGGGTCCAGGGAGAAGAGCAGGCCCAGGGTGAGAGATGCAGTGAGATGAGGCAGTGAGATGCAGTGAGAGCAGTGAGAGATGCAGTGAGTGAGGAGCAGTGAGAGATCAGTGAGATGCAGGAGCAGTGAGAGGAGCAGTGAGATGAAGCAGTGGAGACAGACATGAGGAGCAGTGAGATGCAGGAGCAGTGAGAGATGCAGGAGCAGTGAGAGATCGGGAGCAGTGAGGAGCAGTGAGATGCAGGCAGAGATGCACAGTGAGAGAGCAGTGAGACAGAGCAGTGAGAGATGCAGGAGCAGTGAGATAGATGCAGGAGCAGTGAGAGATGCAGGAGCAGTGAGAGATGCAGTGAGAGATGAGGAGCAGTGAGATGCAGGAGCAGTGAGAGATGCAGGAGCAGTGAGATCAGGAGCAGTGAGAGGAGCAGTGAGAGATGCAGGAGCAGTGAGAGATGCAGGAGCAGTGAGAGATGCAGTGAGAATGCAGGAGCAGTGAGATGCAGGAGCAGTGAGAGATGCAGCAGTGAGAGATGCAGGAGCAGTGAGATGCGAGCAGTAAAGATGCAGGAGCAGTGAGAGATGCAGGAGCAGTGAGATGCAGGAGCAGTGAGAGATGCAGGAGCAGTGAGAGATGCAGGGAGCAGTGAGAGATGCAGGAGCAGTGAGAGATGCAGGAGCAGTGAGAGGAGCAGTGAGATGCAGGAGCAGTGAGAGATGCAGGAGCAGTGAGAGATGCAGTGAGAGATGCAGGAGCAGTGAGAGATGCAGGAGAGTGAGGAGATGCAGAGCAGTGAGAGATGCAGGAGCAGTGAGAGGAGCAGTGAGTGCAGGAGCAGTGAGAGATGCAGGAGCAGTGAGAGATGCAGTGAGAGATGCAGGAGCAGTGAGAGATGCAGGAGCAGTGAGAGATGCAGGAGCAGTGAGAGATGCAGGAGCAGTGAGAGATGCAGTGAGAGATGCAGGAGCAGTGAGAGATGCAGTGAGAGATGCAGTGAGAGATGCAAGAGCAGTGAGAGACGAGGAGGCAGTGAGAGATGCAGTGAGAGATGCAGGAGCAGTGAGAGATGCAGTGAGAGATGCAGAGCAGTGAGAGATGCAGTGAGAGATGCAGGAGAGATGCAGGAGCAGTGAGAGATGCAGGAGCAGTGAGAGATGCAGGAGCAGTGAGAGATGCAGTGAGAGATGCAGAGCATGAGAGATGCAGTGAGAGATGCAGTGAGAGATGCAGTGAGAGATGCAGGAGCAGTGAGAGACGAGGAGTGAGAGATGCAGTGAGAGATGCAGGAGCAGTGAGAGATGCAGTGAGAGATGCAGGAGCAGTGAGAGATGCAGTGAGAGGTGCAGTGAGAGGTGCAGTGAGAGGTGTAGTGAGGTGCAATACCAAGCGGTTTTATCCCAGGTGCATCACCTTGGATAATACCAGATGTGATGTTGATGAAAACATGTGGCCTAACCCTGAAAATTGCAGAGATTAGATACAGTAATTTTGTGCTTTTTTTAGTCCCCCCCCCCCCCCTGGTTCAAGCAATACTGTAAAAAAATTCTGTTCTATCATACCGTGTTTCTACTGCACGTCCTGTAGTAAACAGTAAAGGAGGTGAGATTGCTTTTGCTTTACGTAAAAGATTGGTTTTGAATGTGAACATTACTGTACATGTGGACATACAATTCCCAACCAAAAAATTTAGTGTAAAAACTGTGTATTGCATGCAAATACCAATAAAACCGAGACATTAAAGTCTATGCAGTTTCTGTAATGTCAACAATAGCCAGTATTTTGAAACCTGGTGTACTTTGATTGACTGCATGTACTTTGTGAAGTGAAAACAAGTGTTATTGTTTGACAGAATAATTTCATTTTGAGTCAGATTTCCAGTGTTTTGGTAAAGTTAGTGTGTGCAGAGAAAGATGTGTTCTGTTTTGAAATGAAAAGTTAGTATATATTTAACAAAATGTGTTTTTGAGAAGAAAATTATCCATTTGGCCAATTGTGTTTTATAGGTGTGAGTCTGTGTTAAGAGTTTAGAAAAAGTATCTGAAGTATGGATAAGCGCTTGTTAGCAATTGAAAAAAACTGTAATAGGACTCGCCTCCCTCATCCTAATCTACATCTCGTCCCCTCATCCCTCACTCTTGCAGAGTCACCCAAACTCACACAAGAATCTATATGGTTTAATGTGAATAATTATCACAGAGTATTATACATATTTAGTATCATTCTAAATGTCTCAGTGCGACTGGTACAAGTGTCTCATTCCCAAATAAGTCAAACAAAAGTTAATAAGGTTGTTAAGAGTTTAGAGATAACTAACACATGAAGGAATGTTACAAAAGGTGTGTGTGTCCTCCCAATGCAGATTACCATAGTTAGCACATCCTTCCATGTGGTTAATATTTCTACTCTTTATTCCAGAGCATTTGATATTTTGTATTGATTATCTTTGAACTGATTATGAAATTGTAATGATACATTTACCTGACAAAATAAATTGTTACATTTGATTATTCTAACGGACTCTGACATTATTTTCATTAGAGTTAAAAGGAATAGTCAAACATTCGCTCACATGTAATGATACACGGATATCATGAAACCTTTTCATGTATGGAGTCAGATGAAATAACGAGTTAATACATATGAGGAAATGTATTGAATTTAATAAAAATACTTTGCCGAGAGAAAAGACTTTGGGCCGATCGAACGTGAGTTTACTAATTCTGTGTTTGTGTTGGTAATGTGTTAGTGTGTGTGTGTGTGTGTGTGTGTGTGTGTGTTAGTGTGTGTGTGTGTGTGTTAGTGTGTGTGTGTGTGTGTGTGTGTGTGTGTGTGTGTGTGTGTGTGTTAGTGTGTGTGTGTGTGTGTTTTTGGAATGCTGGAAACAGTGTTTAATTGTATAATCTGGTTAATTCTGTGCTTGTGTTGTTAATGTGTGTGTGTGTGTGTGTGTGTGTGTGTGTGTGTGTGTGTGTGTGTGTGTGTGTGTGTGTGTGTGTGTGTGTGTGTGTGTGTGTGTGTGTGTGTGTGTGTGTGTGTGTGTGTTAGTGTGTGTGTGTGTGTTAGTGTGTGTTTTTGGAATGCTGGAAACAGTGTTTAATTGTATAATCTAGTTAATTCTGTGTTTGTGTTGTTAATGTGTTAGTGTGTGCTGTTGTTGTTGTTTTTGGAATGATGGAAACAGTGTTTAATTGTATATTTCTGTGTTTGTGTTATTAATGTGTGATGTGTTTATAAGCATTAATGTGAATGTATCTATAGGCGCTTCTCCACTGCTGGTACGGCTCGGTACGGCCCGGTACGCTTGTGTCAGCACCGCTCTGTGACGGACAGATGGGCAGTAATGTTGAACTCGACTGGTGTTCTGGTGTTGGTGTTTCTCACCTGAATAAAGCCAGACTCAGAGACCAGAACATGAGCGGCGTCCGCAGGTCCAGCTTCTGCCGGTGCTTCATAAACACACGGCCCAGATATATAACCAGCGCATACGTGCCGGACAGAGCGAACGCGGTTCCCCTGAAACACAGTACACTGATCATCATACGACACTATCAGGACTCAGAGATAAAGACACACAATGCAAGGAAAGCATATTTAAGATTGCACAAAGCTATTATTTCTTAATTACTTAATAATAGCAAACATTAAAATGTAAGGCATCTATCTTTTATAACCCCTCCCATTTATAATATTATAAATCTAAAATTAGTTATTATTACGTTCTATTATTATATTTTTTTGTCTACTCACTATTATGTACTGTACTTTTTTAACTTGATTATTTAATGTTTATGTTAATTAATATATTTAATAGACTAATAACTAATTTTATTTTCAACACATTTTATTGATTTATTTTAATCTTATTATTATTTTGTTTCAGTTTTTACAGCATTTCTCTACACTTTTCCACTGATACCTATTATATTTCCATTTTTTTACTTTTTTATTTTAATCTTATTTTATTGTCACACATAACAACGTCTCCGTCCTGATCTAAACCATCAAATACAAGATGTTGATGTCACAATCAGCCGAAAGGTCAAAGGTGAGCGTATCTGCAGTCCTTCACGTGAACCTGCTCTTATCACACACACACATCTATCAATCAATCACAGCAGATTACACTTCATAAAGTCCACGATGAGAACACACACACATTAATACACAAGTATCACAAGGTCTTTTCATGTTCGTTGTTTATTAATGTAATTGTGATATATGTGATGAAAGGTCAAAGGTGATTCTCTCAGATGATGACTTTACTGCCTCACTTTAATGAGCAGGGAGTGTTTAAAGCAAACTACAGACTGTCTTTACTAACATAACTATGTAATATTACACTTAATACAGTAAAATACATGTTAGATATATGAGATATATTGTACAATACACATTTTAAGAATCTTGCACTGTATGCTATTGTAGCCTATTATTAAATAATGGGTATTATGGCTATTATGTATTGCACATCACATTAAATGTGTGTATATATAGCTATTATATATTCTATAGTATCCTGCTTGTGCATGATAATACTCTTTATTTACTGTATGAGCGCACATCAGGGTAATAGATCAGATGAATCAGTGAATCATTTTCGGCTCAATTGACTCACCAGTTCTGCTGAAACCATTCAAGAGCGACTCGATCATCAAACTGACGCTCAAAGTCAAACGCGTGAAGTGAATCGTTCATCTTCATCTTCCTCTTCCTCTTCAGGTGTGCGAGTCTTCCGTGAATGAAGGGATGAAGGTGTTCCCGAAAGGAGGATCGCTGAGGTGAGCAACACGAACACTTCTGCTCAACTTCATAATTACACGCGCGAGAGGGAGGAGTCAGCGCAGCGAGCCCATCCAATCACAGTCGAGGGATCTGCATATTTCATAATACGAGCGACTAAAAGGTTATATATTATAGAGGAAAGATTTGTACACTTGAATCTTGTAGAGCTTGAAAACATTGTACAATCTTTGAATCTGTTAAATTATTAATAATAATAAAAATACATATAATGGAAGTCTAGATATCAACAGCTTAAAAATTATCCTGTACTTGTTTAAATTGAACCAAATCACTTATCTGTGAAAGGTTTTCTTTTAATCCAATAATATTTGAACTAAATCAATATATATGTAAGTATTTATCTAGTTTTTTCTACTGATAGGCTACTTAATATATTTCTACTTTTTGACTTATTTATTTTAATCTTATTTTATTTATTTATTTATTTTACTTATATATATATACAATCAAAGTTTTGTTAGTAAAAGTAGAAAACCTCTACCATCCTGAAAGGGGTTGAAAAGCATCCAGGCCAGTTTCCAGTTTCTTTCTCGGCTTTCTGACTGCTAAACAACTGAAACAAAACTGAAACAACCCTGGCTTGTCAGCGGACTATAAAGCACAATTCACACTGGCCAAAAGAAAGCCAACAAACTACAGCATTAGATCGTGGACCTGTCACTAATGCATTCAAGTCGGAAACACTATACGAAAAGATGTGCATAATTTTAAATATAGATATATTTTACATTATTAATATTTTACATATGTATGCATGGTATCTAACAAAAGTGCCTTGAAACGGGGAGCATTATTCAATGTATTGATGTTATTTCCATTGAAACAGGAAGACAGGGGGCGGGGCATATCAAACAGCTCCTCCCCTTTAAAAAAATAGCCAATAGCGTTTGGTTTATATCACAGCTTTCACAGAATTCAGCAGAATTCAAATGGGTCCGTTCACTCCGTTGTGCTCCGCGGCGACTCGATTATATGACCCGCTCTGTGCTATCGTGTCTCTAGACCGGAGCTAACGTAAAACTAACATGAAACAGACTTACGTTAAACATATTTACACTGTCTGAATCGTTCCCTATTCCCTATATAGTGCACTTTGTCATTCACCATGTAGAAAATTAGAACAATTGACTGATTTCATCCGCAGCTTTCGCGTCTATTTATTTATTTATTTATTTATTTTTTATTTTTTTTTTTTTTTATTTAACAGTCAGACATACATACAAACCAACATAGTGCATTAGTGAGCAATCTTGTAAATCCATAATTCCAGAAGTGACATAAAAGTGATTTAAGTGTTTGATCAAAGTGTGCATGTGAGCGGGTGTGAGTGTGGGTATGTGTATGTGTGTGTGTGCGTAAACAAAGTAACCATTTATTATTTATCACCATTGTCATTACCATCACCACCCCACTCCCCACTACCACCATATTGCCAATATTGTGTTGGTCGATTTTTATTTCCATCCTTCCTCCTATGTAACAATTGCCATTGTCAATGCTGTATAAAATAAAAGATGATATAATAAGATGATAAGATAATATAAGATAACCTTCCCCCACATCTCATCGGTCCCTATCTTTTCCAAAATTTTTTTTTTTTTTTTTTTTTTTTTTTTTTTTGTGTATGTGCAATGTCTAAGGTGCATTAAAAGAGGGAGTACAGTGCGAGAGTGTCTCAAATTGGGACAGAGATGCTGTCCCGTTGAAACCACTTCTCGCCTGTCTTGCCTGCCCTGGTGTTTGTGAGGTTTTCCATATACATACTTTTTTTTTTTTTTTTTTTTTTCTATTCTATGTTGTGGTGCATTAAAAACCCATGAAGAGATAAGGGGGGGATTATTGCAGTAGTGATGAAAATGACACTTAATTCAAATACAGCATTGACAATGGCAATATTGATGATTATAATAATAATGATAATAATAATATTAATAATAAATGATAATGATGATGGCAGTGGTGACCGCAATGGTGAAAGCAAAAGACAGCAACAACAGCAATTACAACAATGAAAAAATAAAAGTGAAAATAGTAATCTTAACAATAACATTAAAGATAGTAACAACAATGATGACATAAACAAGTTCAAACAGCTAAAATGTATTAATATTCGTGGGTTGGTTAAGAAGGTGGGAGGAGTCGGAGTTGAAAACAGAGAAAGGATTCATAGCTGTAAGAGGTCAGAAAGTGTTGGACGGCAGAGGTCAGTTTCAGATGCGTAATCATGAAGGGGAGATGCGTATTCCATTGCAATGAAGTCTGTAATAAGATTTTTCCAAATGTTAATGTGTAATTTATTTCTAGTTTTCCAGTTCATGAGGATAGTTTTCTTGGCGATGGTTAGAGCTATGAGGAGTATTTTAGAGTTTATAGTTTTATCAGTGATTATTGTCAGGTCCCCCAGCAAGCAAAGAGAAGGCGACAGTGGGATGTGGCAGCCGACTATAGTGGATAGTGACTGTGTGACCTCTTCCCAAAAGTGTTTGATTGGAGTGCAGTGCCAGGTTGCATGGATGTATGTATCTGTAGAATTTTGATTGCAGTGTGTGCAAACTTCTGATGTGAAACCCATTTTAGCTAATCTGCTGCCCGTGTAATGTGTTCTGTGAAGTATTTTGTATTGTATTAACTGAAGATTCGCATTTTTGGACATGAGATAGATGTTTTTACAGATTTGGGTCCAGAAGTTGGCATCAGGAGCTATTGAAAGATCGTTTTCCCATTTTATTGTTGGTAAGTGTATGGTCTGAAGTTGGTTTGAAATGATTTTGTATATTTTAGAGAGAAGTTTCTTTGGGGAGGAAATGTTGACCAAGTCTGATATTGCCGGTGGAAGTTCTAAATTTGTGTCTCTGATGTTTATTTTTGTCAGAACAGAAGATTTGAGTTGTAGGTATTTTAAAAATTCGTTGCTCCCGATGCCATACTCCTGGGCCAGTTGCGGAAATGGTGTAAATGTGTTAGATTTGAGAATATGCTTAATGTGGGTGATACCCTTTTCCGCCCATGTGTGAAAATTCAATGTTTTTTTATTGCTTATAAAGTCACGGTTGTTCCACAGTGGGGTGAGGTTAGATGGAGCTAATGTAGAATTTGTGATTTGGTGAAATTTCCACCAGGCTGTCAGAGTGGCAGATATAGTTACTGCATTAAAACATGTGTGTTGTTTAATTGATTTGGTGAGGAACGGTATGTCAGCTATATTTAATTCTTTGCATAGTGATTGTTCTATATCTAGCCATATAATATCAGATTGGGTGGGGTGAATCCATTTGTATATGTATTGCAGTTGGTTAGCCATTGAATAATATTGGAAATTTGGTCCTTCTAGTCCTCCTTGAACCTTACTTTTTTGTAGTGTAGTGAGTTTAATCCTTGGTGTTTTATTTTTCCAGTAGAAGCGAGTTATAATGGAGTCTAGTGATTTAAACCAGGTGAGTGTGGGGTGGGTTGGAATCATTGAAAATAGGTAATTAATTTTCGGTAAAATTGTCATTTTTATTGCTGCTATCCTGCCGATTATGGAGATTGGAAGGTTGAGCCACCTGAGCAAATCTTCTTCTATTTTTTTTAGCAGTGGTGTGAAGTTAAGTGTTACCAACTCTGACAGTCTGGAGGAAATCTTAATGCCTAAGTAAGTGATGTGATCATGACATATAGGTATCGGTGATTGATTGGGTGCCACATCCCATTTGGTTTTATGTAAAGGGAGGATGAAAGATTTATTCGCGTCTATTTATAATGTAGGGGGTGGAGCTTCAGATTCTAGAGAGGATTTGATTTGACAGAAAATCTTTTTTTTTTTTTTTTTGATTTGACAGAAAATCTGATGAGAAGCTGAAGTGCAGAGTGATGTCATCAAAATCATTGATACATACTGGCGGAAGTAACTGTAAGTTTTGAATGTTTATATCTTCTAAATGAGAATTTTGTCATTGTTTTGGAGCACACTATATAACAGTAAGGGTGGCTAACATTCATGCTAAAAGACAGATTTTTTTGTGATTTCATGGGATCTTTAAGCCAGAAACACAATTTAAACAATTTGGTTTATAATGTCTTCATCATTTGATCAAAAACAAAAATGATCACTCCGTTAATCTCCCGCAAATTAATCATGTTTAATAAATGTTTGCACTGTTAGGTCGTAACGAGACTTTTATTTTGAAATATTGCGCTGTTGTGTTTATTATGTCGCTGCTGCTTCTTGCTTCACTGCTATAGTTTTGATACATGCGGACAGCTTTAACTCACTTGCTGCAAGTATGTAATGGTGTATTTCTCAGCTAATATTAAGCTACAGTTCATTCATTAATCATTCAAACTCGTATTGTTTACACCCGATTCGAGCGGCCTTATTTAATGATGTCAGTGCATGAAAACACACTACATTTGTTGCCTGTTGTTCTCGTTTGTTATCAGTGTGCGACAGCTTGTGAATTCTGATGGGCGTTGTTGTATGACATACTGACTCTGAAGAAACTCCTTTATTAACATTGCAAACACTGTTTCAGTGGTTTTAGATGACTGCAAACATGAAAGTGCTGCTGCTGAAAGAGCCAAGAGAGAGTGAAAATGAAGCAGACCCTTATATCAAGGTAATAATAATATATTAATAATCATCACAATAGCTTTGAGAAGGTAATATTGGGCTTTTATTTCAGGAACTGGCTTCATATGGACACACAGCTGCTCTGATCCCGGTTCTGTCTTTCACATTTGTGTCTGTAAATGAGCTTTTAGAGAGGGTGAGTTTTGGGAAATCTGTTTCTGAAGTTGAATAAGGTTTGTAGTTTTGTTAGATATGAACTGATTGTGTTTGTGAAACACAGCTCTTTCAGCCTGAGAGGTTTGCAGGTCTGATCTTCACGAGTCCCAGATCTGTGGAGGCCGTCAAGAGCTGCTTAGACTCGCACACACACACACACAGTGAGTATGGAACACACACACACACACACACACACACACACACACACACACACACACACACACACACACACACACACACACACACACAGTGAGTATGGAAACACACGCACGCACGCACACACACACACACACACACACACACACACACACACACACACACACACACACACACAGTGAGTATGGAAACACACACACACACACCACACACACACACACACACACACACACACACACAGTGAGTATGGAACACACACACACACACACACACACACACACACAAGTGAGTATGGAACACACACACACACACACACACACACAGTGAGTATGGAACACACACACACACAACACACACACACACACACACAACACACACACACAACACACACACAGTGAGTATGGAACACACACACACACACACACACACACACACACACACACACACAACACCACACACACACACAGTGAGTATGGAAACACACACACACACACACACACACACACACACAGTGAGTATGGAACACACACACACACAGTGAGTATGGAACACACACACACACACACACACAGTGAGTATGGAACACACACACACACACACACACACACACAGTGAGTATGGAACACACACACACACACACACAGTGAGTATGGAACACACACACACACACACACACACACACACACACACACAACCACACAGTGAGTATGGAACACACACACACACACACACACACACACACACACACACACACACACACACACACACACACACACACAGTGGAAAATATGGGATTTTTAAATGGGAACCTAAGCTTAAACTGTATATCTTGCCTAACCTAAGCTTTAACTGTGTGTATATGTATATCTTGCATGCAGTGTAAATGGCTTTGGATAAAAGCCTAAATGTTACTGTCTGTATGTGAAATAAGAGTTTAGTAAGTCTGTTAACAGATACAACTTTTGTTTTCCAAGCATTTTCCAGGATTTAAATATCAAAAAGTCTAATTCTAGTACTTTAAGCACTTGTACTCACCCAGCATTAATCAACACATATTACATAAATCAGTCCTACTGTATATTATTACATAGGGCTGTAACTATATATCGAGTCACAATCTATTTTTTTACAGTCTATGCTCACAATATATTGAAATTCAAAAATGCATCAATATCTACCATAGATTGTTCAACCAAAATGAAAATTACGTGTGAGAAAAAATTCAAGTTTTCAGAGTTGTAGTGTCAGTACTACAGTAAACAACTATATATAATGTTGAATATTATGTATAAATATAGCTGCGAGCAGCGACGAAGGGCCCAAGCCGGTGGCACCGCAACCCTGGTGCCTTTAGTTACCTAAGCCGCCGCCTTTGGCCCTTCATCGCTCTTCCCCTGGTGCCTTTAGGGTTATTGTGCACGACGTGAAAAAACGTAACCCCGCTTTGACTGTCGAAAAGAAGTGTGCTGTAGAGCTTGCATCAGTGTGGGCTCTGCAAAAGTGCGCATCGAGGGCACATATCAACCACAAAGTATGCGTGAGCAACCTTCTGAAACCTAAAATGAAAAATGAGACACCCTACGGTCTCATGGATTTAACAGACATATGAAATAAGTACACAAGACCGAGTATTCATATGAAGTGTGCCATTTGGGACAGGGCCTATGATCGTGAACCTCAATAGCCACATATATGAGATCATTTAAATATAGAATAATTTTGAATGTCATAGGATATCATAGCTCAGTATGATTTGCAGCACTTAAATGTGTAAATATAGAAGCCCAGTATTTATCTGGAGGTATTTTAAAAAACTATAAACAGGAAATAACCAAAATAATTTAAAGTGAAAGTGAAAGTAAGCGGTGTTGGGCTCACGTAACTCTCTCATTAGAATCAAACTGTTTCAACATTTGCGATGTATTTGAATGCTGAACTATTATTTATTATAGGCTTTGTACTTCACTCACGTTCCAATATGTGTGTGTGGTGCCCGTGCAGCCGTGAGCATTTTCGTTTAATTTTAAAATAAGCTACCGGTACATTTCGGAGGCGGATTGCTTGAATTTACTTTACAAAAGCACAATGTTGTGCTTTATTGCGAGTGTCCACACATATAAGTAAACACTGCAGTATGTTTTCATGTTTCCACTGTTCAAACGCAACACACACACACACACACACACACACACACAACACACACACACACACACACACACACACACACACACACACACACACACACACACACTCGGTCATTTTGTTCATAGAGGACATAATTGCAAAGTGTTTACTTATATTTGTGGACACTCGCAATAAAGCAAAATGCAAGGCTCTTAAAATCATATTTTGAGGCTCTTAAAATTCTTCAAAATGCTTTTAAATCACCCTCTTATTTTTACCCGATTTGCAATAAAACTTAAGCCCCCCTCCCCCTACACACACACACACACACACACCACACACACACACACACACACACACACACACACACACACACACACACACACACACACACACACACACACACACACACACACACACACACACACACACACACACACACACAGACAGACAGACAGACACAGAGACGTAGGCAGAGAGAGAGAGAGAGAGAGAGAGAGAGAGAGAGAGAGAAAATGACGACTAGAGTTCTCAACGGGCCGGGTCGGCCCGACAAACCCGACGGGTCCCGCAGGTTTGGGCTGGGTTCGGGTCGAAAATATAAGCAAATGACTCGGGTCGGGTCGGACCTCGGGCTTAATCTTTTCCGCTCAATGGAAAAAAAAAACATCTTCACCATAAAGAAAGTCTGGCTGCTGCGTGCAAAGTGCATCGCGGGTGGCTGGCCGTAAGAGAAGAGAACACACTGTGGACGCACTGTTCCTCCACGATGCTTTATAAGCATACGATTATGTTTGTAGGCTATGCCTATTTTTCAAAACTCGTAGCCCGCCCGCTGGCTGGCTGTTTGAGTTCTTTTTATTTATTATTGTGTCAAGATTTTTATTAAAACAGGCATGGCGTTAGCTACTTTCCTTTGAAAATAGTTGGCAGCTGCACTTGCGCGCATTTCAGACGTGATACTAGACGATGGAAAAAGCAAAGAAAACGCGGTCGGAAGACTAGGAAAAGGAAAAGAGAATCTGACCGCGTGAGAAACCGGACAAGAGACACTCGGTCGGGCTTTCACTCGTCGGCGCGAGCTAAAAAGCAGCACTGGATGCAGCAACAGTGATGCTGACCTGGCGATCTTGTTGATGGACTAGTAAGTAAATCTTTCTAAGTTTGTGTCAATTTTATTATGTGATTTCACCGGAATGAATAGAGAGTCACCGCGACGGCGATAGATTGAAGTGCGTCAGAGTCGGGCCGCGGGCCGGGTTCGGGCAGATAATTCATGTTGATGTGTCGGGTTACATCGGGTCCGGGCTTTAAAAGCCACGGGCCGGGTCGGGTCGGGTTATAATTTTCAGGCCCGTTGAGAACTCTAATGACCACATTCAAACCAAAATATCTGACTTTCTGACACACACACACACACACACACACACACACAGTTCGATTGTGCCCGCGCCCCTCTCTCTCTCTCTCTCTCTCTCTCTCTCTCTCTCTCTCTCTCTCACTCACACACACACACACAGTTCGATCGCGCCTCTCTCTCCCTCTCTCTCTCTCTCTCTCTCTCACACACACACACACACACACACAGACACACACCGTTCGATCGCGCCCACGCCTCTCTCTCTCTCACTTACGAGTCACTCACACACACACACACACACACACACACACAGTTCGATCGCGCCCGCGCCTCTCTCGCGCGCGCACGCGCACACACACACACACTCCAGCATTACAATCTTGACATCGCAGCCTGTTCATTATGTTGCGTTATGCTGCATCACACGGACATTCATAACAGTGCGCGTCCACGACGATGAGCGAGCAGAACAGAGCGAACGTTTTTTAGTTCATTCCTACTTCCAAAGGAATTCCCTCGAGCGCTCTGCACGCGCCACCATTATCAATGTCCGTGTGGACGTCCGTATTTAAAAGCTCTCGCTGGTGTCACATGGTGGGAAAATATCTTCAGTCACATACTAAATATATGTATATGTAAATATAATTTTGGACACAAGAGGGCAGTATGGCCCTATGCATGATTTTTTGAGCAAACTAAACTATCACTTGAAGAGCCCCTCCACACACACACACACACACACACACACACACACACACACACACACACACACACACACACACACAGAGAGAATGGCAGGGTGCATTGTCAGAGACAGAGGGAGAGAAAATGCTCAGAATCCACATTCAAACCAAAATATCTGACTTCCTGTTGTTCGTAGCTAATGACAGTAAATTAGAAAGTTGTCTGGCTTGAGGTGACCTATATACATACCGAGTTTTGTTACTCTAGATAACGTGGCGCTACTAAGCCCCTCACCACGCCCGTTTCTGAAACTTTGCACATGTCTACTGGCTAGTGGCTAATAAATGAGACTTTGCACATGTCTACTGGCTAATAAATGTGATGTGTCTATCGAGTTTCATGCAATTTCAAGCATGTTAAGAGTCTCAAAAGCATCAAACAAGAATATTAAAGTTTGATTGTTGTCATGGGAACAGTATCTAAGATATCAATAATCCTTTCACAGGTCTACATCTGCCGTGTGTTTACATTATACAGATAAAGTTTGAAGCAAATCGGGTAAAAATAAGAGGGTGATTTCAAAGCATTTTGAAAGTGACACACTTCCTGCTGCCAGTTGGTGGCGCTATAACTTTGACTCACAATAGTCACATCCATGTGATCGGATTCATACAGCGAACACACTGCTGAAGTTTCATCAAGATTAGTTAATGTATAAAGAAGTTATAACACACTTCCTGTTTCTCTTTTCGCGCCATAATTTCGTTACCTCGCCACGGCCAAACCGTTCGAGATGTCAAAAATCCACTGGCAATTTTTCATCCTCAATGAGTTTTGTGGCATTTCTTTGAATTCTCTAGGACAGTGTGCCCAATCCTGCTCCTGGCGATCGACTGTCCTGCACAGTTCATCTCCAACCCTAATCAAACACACATGCCTTTAATTTTCAAGTGATCCTGACGTGCTCTGAAGACCTTAATTGGTTGCTTCAGGTGTGTTTGATTAGGGTTGGAGATGAACTGTGCAGGGCAGTCGATCGCCAGGAGCAGGATTGGGCACCCCTGCTCTAGGAGAAGTGTTTCAAATTCCATTGCATGCGTTTTCCAAACAACCCTAAATAGACGACTTCCTGTTGGGCTGGGGTAAAAAGTAAGAGCATGAAGTATATATGAACCGATGAGATCTATATGTGTACCGAGTTTCATATTTCATATTATTACATGCAAACGTGTTTGATTTATGGACCATGTTTTCGGACCCTGTTCCAGGGGGCGCTGTTGAGCCCCCCT